>VXAX01007200.1:446728-504330 GCA_013399835.1 Leptocoma aspasia
ATATTTATATTTATATTTATATTTTAGAATTACACAGTGATGAATGATAAGAAAAGTGAGAAAATTATGTGTTTATAGGAAGAAGCTTGTAAAAGCATATGGCAACCCTTATTTTGTGCAAAAGAGTGGTATGCAAAGTACTCAAAGCACATCTGTGGGGGTATTTTTAAGCCACTTTTGACTTCTGTCCATTACATTGTACAGCTAATGTCTCATCTTGAACAAAAGGTTGTTGGCTAGGGGAAATGGGAAAATCCTCTAAACATATAATGCATCTGTAATGAATCCCAAATTAGAAGAGTTTAAGTGCAGATATTAAAAAAAAAAGCAAACAACAATAAAACAAACAAAAAAACCCCAAACCAGAACCAAAACAGAGCCAGACAATTTGGAAGCAAAATTCCAATTCCATTTGATTTCACCTCTCCTTTGAAAACTGCAAATGGATAAATATGGAGACTAAATACCAGACATCAAAACTAAAGGGAGAATAAACCAAATAAAATAGAATCAAAGAAACACTGGAATAGTTTGCTTTTCAGATATTATGAAATCCATCATTTTTGGTGAAATCCATCTATGAAGAACAACAGCCAGCAGATCAATCCCTGGCTCTGAGTCTGGTGTCACTGGCAGAATTTTGGGGGTTTTGATCATGGGTTGGTTTACACAACAGCAGGCTTCCCAGTGAGATAGGGTGTACCTGTCTCAAAGGGGGAAAAGGATCTTTGATCACAAGTTAAGAGGTCTCATTGAAAGAGCTTTAAACTGGATTTGAAGGTGGAAGAGGATAAACCCAGGCTTGATAAACTTGGGGGCACCACATGGATGTTTGAGGGATGTTGTTCTACACAGGTCCTTCAGTCTGCCTTCACAGTGGAGGCTGGGGATGGAGATCCATGCAGCAGCAAAGACAGAAGGGTGTTGATGTGTTAGAAACCACAGAAAAGCCTAAAAACAGTCATGTAGGAATTAGGGCTTCTTCCCTGCAGAAGGCATTTGGATCAGTAGCCTAATTGAAGCACATATATACCAATGCACAAAGGATGGGCAACAAACAGGAGCTGGAAGCCACTGCACAGCAGATAAACTATGACAGTTGCCATCATGGAAACCTGGTAGATGAATTCTTGACAGATTGAGACCAACTGTTCAGGAAGGCCAAGTGCCAGATCCTGCACTTGAGTCACAGAGACCCCATGCCGTGCTACTGGCTGAGGGAAGAGTGGTTGGAAAGATGGCCATTGCAAAAAGACTCGGGGCTGCTGGTCCACAGCAGCTGAACATGAACCAGTGTGTGCCCAGGTGGCCAAGAAGGCCAATGGCACCTGGCCTGTATCAGCAATAGTGTGGCCAGCAGGAGCAGGGCAGGGATTGTCCCCCTGTACTCAACACTGGTGAGGCCACACCTTGAATCCTGTGTTCAGTTTTGGGCCCCTCACTACAAAAAAGACATTGAGGTTCTGGAGTGAGTCCAGAGAAGGGAATTGAAGCTGGTGAAGGTCTGGAGAACAAATGTTATAAGGAGCAGCTGAGGGATCTGAGGGTCTTTAGAGAAAAGGAGGCTCAGGAGGGTCCTTACTGCTCTCTACAACTACCTGAGAGGAGGTGGGGGCCAGGTGGGGGCTGGCCTCTCATCTCAAGAAACAAGTGATAGGACAAGAGGAAATAGCCTCAAGTTGAGCCAGAGGAGACTTACATTGGATACTGGGAAAAATTTCTTCACTAACGGGGTTGTCAAATATTGGAACAGGCTGTCCAGTGAAATGCTTGTCACCATACCTGGAGGTATTTAAAAGACGTGTAGATGTCACTTGGGGTGATAGCTCAGTGGTGGACTTGGCAGTGTTAGGTTAACTGTTGGACTACTTGATGATCTTTAAGGTCTTTTCAAACCTAAACAATTCTGTGATTTCATTTTGTGATTCTATAGCTTTAGATTTCTAATCCTATGGAATTACACAAAGGAGAAATATTTCTTTTAAACTAAGTCCTTAAAACAAAGATTCTGCTGAGCTGAGCTGATCTGAAGTGGTACACACTGGCACTGATTTACCTGGGCAGTTACCAAAATTACTGAAAATCCTCACACTTTTAGATCTTGGAATAAAATCCTGCTTCATATCTCTGCCAGTATATGTCTGGCATATTTTTATCCTGTGCCTAGCTGTGTCTGGCTGTCACTAACAGCTTTGTTTATTAAGCATGTAAGTATTCCACAAATAATTTTTAAAAAGAGAGGTATATTAGCTAGTTATTTTCCATATTAGTCGTGTGTTGGATCTGCTAAAGCCAAAACGCGAAGTTTACTTAACAGAAAGAACTGTATGACTGTAAATTTTAACCACTTACTTCTTTCACGAACCACTGGCAAAAGGCTGGGCCAATCCACTCTCTTGCATGAATCCCACAGTCTATCCAGACAGCTTTCTTGTACGGCCGTGATCTTTTACCTAACTTGAAGTGTGAATATTCACAAAATACCATTTTTGCATCACATTAGCGAAAACACAATAATGAGAAAATAATAGAATATGAGAGAGACTATACCATTTTGGATTTCCTCATATAAAAGAACATAAATTTACTGTTTTAAAAGGTATGGCCAAGATAATGTTAGACAGGTATGCCAAAATAATGAGGCTGACTTATGGAAAAAATTCTGTAGAAGTGAGATCTGTAAGTTCCTCTTTTATGAGGAATGATTATCACATGGAGTAGGGTGAGGAACATTGACACTACATGAATTGCATGATAGTGAATCAAATTTTCAGAACTCTTCAATAGGAGATGAAAATACATTGAAAGTAAGATATTTTTGTGTCATGCTGACACACTCTAATTTGTGGTCCTAATCATGGGAGTTGAGAGCACACAGACCTGAAATTTTGTCAGTAGCTAAAGAAGAAGCATTTGTGCCACATGATGAGAAAGGCTCCACAGTCCTCTGGGATCCCTCTCCAGCATAACTGCTCTCCTAGTTGTCCATAAACAAAAAGCTTTCCAATCCCCTTAAATCCAAATCCTGCTAATTGGACTCGTCCTGTTATCTTTCTCCATGCATATCCAATCCAGGTAAATAGGATTTGGCTATTAGTTTTCCAGCTTTTTTTCCCATTTTTTTAATTAAAGATGACATTCAGAGAGATACTTAGCTTTTAGCAACTCATCCTTAGGAAGCATTGTTAAGCTGTGTCTCTGGTGTATATGCTATAACATAAATAACAGTGTCTGCCCCTGATTCCAGATTTTAGTCTCATTAATGACTATTTTATCTTTACCTTGAGTATGTACAGTGGTCTGCCTTCATAGGACTTTCCAACAGAGAACATGTGAACAAGATCTGAATAAGTTCTATTCAGATAATGCATCCAGTCCGCGATCTGCAAACACAAAAATAAAATCATTGCTTCGATCTTGGAATTTCATGGGAAGAAACTACAATACATTTATTTGGCTCAGCTCGCAGTCCTCTCTCTATTTTCTGATTTTCCTATAGTTTTTATTTTTGTCTTGTTTGTTTGTTTTTGTTTTCACATTTTAACCATTATTTGGCACCCATGGCTCTATAGCCAGAGACTGGATGCAGCCTTCACGTGGGATTTTTTTTCCCATTCATTGTTGGGTATTACTGGAATGCATAAGCTCTCCATCAAAAATATGGGGAAGCAGCTAATCCACCATTGCCACTAAATACTAATGGCATGAAGAAAGAAGGTCCATGTTTCTGTCTGCCAGAACACAATGGCAAACAGATTGACATGCAGGACTCAGTGCTACCTGCAGTATTTGTTTCATGGGCACCAGATCTTGTGGTGCAGCACTCTCCGTGCTCAGCCTAGTGACTTTGTTTTGGTGCAGACTGAAACTGTATATGTGAGCACACTAAAATCAACAGGAATTATTTACCCAGCCATCATCCAGGATAGTATTCCACATAAATTAGTTTGTATCTAAGTGTTTTTACATATTTCTATCTCCTGTGCAAATACTTAAGCACTTACTTGTATTGCTTAATTAAATGACTTAGTGTGACCAATCACTCATTGAAATCTCTTATTCAGAGTAAAAGACCTACTTTAAAAACAAAACTCAGATGCTCTGAAAGATAGTTACATGTAAAGATAAGCCTTGAATACAGATACTAAATATATTTTTTTTCCCAAGGAAGTGCCTATTTTGAAGAAGAAACACTTAGAACACTCCAGAAGATGGACAGGTAGCCAGAACTTGTAGAGAGGATGAAACCTTAGCCTTACTAAATACAACATTATAGTAGATAAGAGGAACAATATGAATTTTAATGTACCTCTTCCAGGGAGTGGTACACTTCATAGTTATACCCAGAGAGGGACCTTCGATTCCTGTGAGATCTCCCTCCAGTTTGGTTTTCTATTGCTTCCTGTAGGTCTGATATGAGAATCCTAGGTAAAAAAAGATAGTGATATTACTGAAAAACTAGAAGAACACACAAGCTAAATCAGAACAACAATCATGTTTAGAAGAAATACAGCAGAAGTTAAACTATCCTGACTTTACTTCATCTGTTACATTTTGACAATAGAGTGCTTCAGGCTCACTTGAATATAATCTGCCAAATAAATACTCCAGCTCATTTGAAATGTAACAGTGCCTTTAAAAACACAATAAGCTTGTTAAATGACTAAAACAGAATAATGTGAATGATGTAAATAATGTAGCCAATGGGAAGAAGCACCCACTTTCCTTTGTTTATGGAGCAACATTTACTGTCTTCTTTTAAAAGCCAATTATACTATGTGATCATGGATCTCCAAAGACTGATTTCAAACCATTTCAAAAATCTTTGTAAGCTTAGGAAAGCATGGACACACTTTCTCTTGGGACTAGCATGGAACATGACATATAGCTACAAGTTGTAGAGGCAAAACAAAAAAATTAAGAACTCGGTAGCATTATCAGTCTGTCTGAATCAAGAAAAAACAGCAAACAAAAAATCTAAAGTGGGCTTTGTTGTTTACATTATCTACTCTTCTGTAGTTGTTTGCCAGTTTTGTTAAAATAACTCAGGAAAAATGTGTAAAATACTACGTGAAATTTAAATATACTTGCATGAAAAGTAAGAGTTTCTTTGCATTAACAGTAAAATGCAGAAAGAGTTGTGCAAGCTGAAGCTTTCCTGTTTTATGGCAAAAATAAATAATGACACAAATACAAAATTATAATATAGAAAACATCTAAAAATAATTACAATTAAGAAGTTGAAACATCCATCCATCCCACCAGAGAGTAGCAGAAGCTGGGAATATTGTCACGGATGTCTGTAACAACATTACTGTAAAACTGAGAGTCATCCTTGTATGCCCCCTTCTCCTAAAGCATGGCAATGTGTAATCACCATGCCACTAATTCACCATTCCTGTAAAAAGACAGTCACATTCAACCTTTTACATTTTTATAGGCATTAACTTCTGTGATTGGAAAAAGAGGGAAAGAAATGGCATTTACTCTGCTCCTAACTCAGCTGTGCAGCAGATGCCTCAAAGGTAATAGGTCTATCTGCATATAGTATCAAAGTAAAGGTTATTCTCATCTTCCAAAGCATGAGTGAAGTAGTTGTATAATTAGGAATTACATTGTTCTACATCAGCAACATTCATTAAGCAAACTGAAGGATTATAGTCTTGACTTGTGAGGTGCTTTATATACTATAAGACAGTACTGTAAAGCTGATTAAAGGAGTGATTTTATTCAAGTCATTAGGGCATCCAATAGTTAAAAAATGCTGCACTGCTTTGCAGAATTCTGATTAGTATAAGCACCTACCTGAATCAAGCTCACTCTGTTAACTTATGCATCTGTACTCTAAATGAGGTTTGATAATTTTTCTTTACTTGTAAGTGACTATGTACTGTGTGTGCTTTATAACACAAAGGCTCTTAAGTCCCTCAGGTCTGAATGCAGCACAAGAGGCTTCTTTACCAGAAAACTTACAACCAAGGCAACTTGGTGCAGGGAGTTTATCTGATGCCTGGCTTGTTTTCATGTCATGAAAGTCAAGCCCTAAAAGAGATAAGCCTGTTTTACAGGCAAGTGCTGGTCATTATTGGGGATGCTGAAATGCTGATTTTGTAAATGTGTCATAATTTAGGTAAGCATGACTGCATCAAGCTGAGATTTTATCTGGAGTTTGGCTCAGATCCAGTTCCAGTTCCAAAAGGGATGTAGAAATTTAACTCCATTGTAGTGTGTGGGAAAAAATAATTTAAAAAAATTGTGAAAATCAGCCATGTGAAAAGGAGCTGTACAAAATCTTGGCTGTGGAGCTGCACTTCAGCTCAGGGCTGTGGCCCCCACCCCAGCTGTGCTGTGAGCATGGCTGTGCTTGGCCAGCCTGCTCCTGCTGCTCCCTGACTATGGCTGTTGTTGCTCTCATGTTGAATCCTCCTGGCTTTTGTGGAGTTACAGATCTCAGGAGGCTTGTCAGAACAAGCACATGCTTGTCGAGGCTTTGCAGGGTTTTGCTCCTAATGGCTGGGACCATCCAAAACAGGCAGCGAGGAGAATAAGAGGGAGAGCAAAGGAAAAGCCTGGCCCTGGTAAAATGCTGCCCAGGTTCCTTCCAAGTGCACATAACTTGTGTGCCAAAAGTCAGAGAGACTTTCTCTGTGGAAGATTAATCCAGTGTTGTGCTAGCATTTGTAGCATGTTTTTTGAGGTAAACTGCAGAGAGTCTCTGGCAGATCTTGCCCTTGCACATTGCTTTGCAAACCAAGCAGAGGTCTTCAAGTACAGAGAGTGTTTATAACACATATAAAATGTCCTTCTGTCATTTCATTAAAGGTGATTACTGTGAGCAGGAACAGCAGCCGACGTGAATACAACTGCTGGGTCACAGTAATTAGGGAACATTTTTTTAGAAGCACAGGAAAACAATTAGAAAAATCCCCATCTCAGTTTTAAACATAAACAAAACCAAAGCAGTACTGAACCCACATGAAAGTCACTCTGAACTGGAGCTATGGAGCTTGTGTACTTAATTTCCTTATGTTTGTTTCTGTATTTTTAGAAAAACTAATTAAGAAGAGAGCATTGTTTTAATAAAAATGGGATTCTGATGAGTACTATACATATGTATACATAAATACATCTACAGTATGATTTACACCATCCTTTTATCACTGAGAAATAAGTATAAATAACCTCATGTAGGTGTTTATTCAAAAAATGTTTGAGAATGCATCAGCTGATTATTCAGATGCTTAGGCATGCCATTGAGAAGGCTTTAAATACAAGATCATTACTCTTGTCCAGGATATCATATGGATAGATATGAAAGGTTAAGTATACTCCAAAATCACCTTTAATTTTTTTAAGGAGCACTATAAATTATATGTGAACCTAAGTGTGCATTTGTACTGCACAACTTGCATTCATCACTAGGAATGGAGAATAATTAATCGAAGTAGTTCCTGCATAATTGATGAAGAAGTTTTGCCTCTGCATTTGCAGCTCACTTGAAAATAAGCCTTGTTTGTGCTAAATAAAGAAAGAGGCAAAGCAGGCTGCAGAATTAGTAATTACCAACCCTCTCTTAACAGATGTGATTTCACATATATTGAAAACACTTCAGCTTGACTCCAAAGGGGGACATTTAATTAAAGCTGCCTGCCTGTGGGAGATTTTCTGCTCTGCCGTTAAAGCGGTTGTTTTCTTGGCAATGCCTAGCTGTTCTCCAGCCTAATTGCTGTGATGTGGAACGCATTTCCAGCACGCTTGGCGTGGTGGTGCAGACCGGCCCCGAAGGCCAGGTCTCTGGAGTGAGGCATGGGAAGTGAAGCATGGGCTGATGTCACACTAGAGCACAAGAGCACACAAGACACTGCTTCTCTTTCAGGTAGGAAAAAGAAGAAAGTTTTATTTACACATAGTGTTTATATAGAGTTTTGGGAACGACTGTGGATTGGAGGATGAGGTTACCACCTCTCTAACCACACCAGTCAATGAAAAGTCTATCAAACCTTCTCTGCCCAGGAGAATGAAAAACAAAAAGACAGTTAGCAAAACATGTGCTGTGTTTACATGAGACAATGTGAGAAACTCCAATACAAAAATAAAAACATCAGAAGGCTGAAAAATCAGAACCACAGGCTTACGTGTACTGGATGTTTGCTTGCTGGAGGTAGGGCAGCAGGCTCCGCGTCGCGTTCTGCGGTACTCGCACGTCAGCGACCGTACCTTCCACGATGTGGAAAGGGCTGCTGGGCTGCCACAAGTCCACCTGTAGTGCAGGAACCAGCCTGTAATTCACATGCATTCAGTGTAGGTGGGGAAGTCCAGGAGAAGGCATGCTTGAAGGTAGGGCAAACCCTCTAGGCATGGTAGAGACAATAAAACTGCATTGGCTGGCCCAGCTCAACACCTATGCTAATGGAGCAGACTTTGAGGGTTGATTGTGTCCAGCTTACCACAGCTCTCCTGGGAGATTTGCCAATGGGAACAGAGAACAACCTTCAGAATATGCCTCCTCAAACAGATCAAAACAAAAGCTACTTCCAGCTTCATGCACCTCCTCAGACTACTATACCTTCCCAATGTATTAGCTCCTATGCAGTCCATGAGTCTTTCTTATTTTGCAAGGCATTTTCTGTGTTCACTAAAGCAGCAAAAAAATGCTGAAGAGATATAGAAAGCATAGCACATACCAGTGTTGTTTGCAAAATATACTCGAGTTTTATTCTTGATAATAAGCTGACCAGAGGTCAGTAACAGGTCACCAAGACAATGAATACTCAATAATTTTATATTAAATGTCAAAATAACAGGATTAAGATAATCAGATTATTACAATCTTGTAAAAAATGATAGCTACTGAACAATACCACTATTGTTATTGTGCTATCTGTATCTGCACATACCTAAGTGATGTTTCTTGTCCATTTTGACTTCCTTTTGTTGCTAAATATGAAATACACTTGGAAATTTTAGGCCGGGACATGAATTTTCAAGAAAGCAAGAAAATTTGCAAATCCCTTTTTCAAAGGGATTTGAGACTCAGTGTTCTTCACCCTGTAGTAAAATTGTGTACTAGCACATACTCTTCAACAGAGGCGAGCTCAGATCCTCCTCAGCCTGTGTGAGGACAGTGGAAAGAACACAAGTCAACAAAAGTCTTTCCAGAGCTTCTGGATATTCACAGGAGGTTATAAATGGGAGTTTCAGCAACAATCTCTGTATCAGCGTGACAAATAGGCATGCCAAGTTCCACAGGCCTTAAAAATATGTTTCTGAGCTGAATACAAGGATGGAAATTGATACTGACTACATGTCCACACATTTCTTAAAAGAATCTGGAAAGGATTAATATTTGATAAATGTCTTGTTTTCTGTCATGTCTTTTCTGTTTTATTAAATCATCTGTGCCAGGCTGCACTGATGAAGCTGTTGATACAGCTCATGAGTGTTCACTGCTTTCCAAGTATCTTAAAAGATTTTTATAGTTTATACTTTAAAAGCTCCTCACTTCTTTTATGCCATAGAAGCTATTTGAAAACATCAAATGTATTTACCTGGTCTTTCTATGGACCTCATTTGCAAGAGGAGTACAATCTTGCAACAGGGAGATTACAGGGAGACAGGAGGTTTAGTTCTCACCATTTCTCAAATGACCCTGAGTAAGAATATTCTGATTACTAAGAGGGCATCTGATGCTGAACCTGGTGCTACCTCTTCAAGCAATGGTGACCTCAGCCCAGTTAATCCAATTAAGTGCCTGCTACTTTGGAAGGAGCAGAACTGAAACACGGGGCCAGCCTCTTCTTGTTCTTGCCAAAACCACTCTTTGTTTCACACTGCCACAATATGGTCTCTGGAGCCAAGTCATAGTGGTGGGTGGGTGCAGCATCTTTTCAAGTCTAACACCAGGACTGGCAAAGTTCACGAGGCTTGTGAAGCTGACAGCAGCTATGACAGATGGTCAGTAGAAACCAAAGTCATGAATTAAATGGTGCTAAATGCTGCTTACAAATAAAGATTGTCTCACTGCGTTAACACCCTATGTTTGTTAGTTTATCTGTCTTTCATATTTTGATAAATTATAGGCACCCAGTGAAATTCCCCCCTAATTCAACATGGGTGATTTCACACATGGTTAATTAGAAATGTGTATTTGACTCTTAAGACTTATTCCTAAAAATATACATCAGAACGAGGAATTTTGTTGCTCTTAGGGTAACAGTCTATCAATCAGCTCAGCTTGAGCCATCTCTATAAAAATAACAACAAATTGTTACATACAAGCTAAGAACAACTGAAATGAAGTGTCTCCTGGCCAACTGCAATATCTAAGCACGCAAAATTGGAATAGAAAAAACCCCCAACAAATCACAACTGATATACACCTGAAACATGTCTTTGTTCTTGACAGTTACTCAGGATTTATTTTGGTGAAACTCTCCATCACCATGGAGGGGATAAACCAACCAATATTCACAATATTAGTTACAACATCACCAGACTCTTTAAGTTCTGAGGTATTCTAATTGTTCCTCACGTTACTGGCTGTAAGTGAATATCAAAAGCAGAAGCAATCTTCTTTTAACCAATGAAATCTGTGGCATATTGCCACTATCCTCTTTTGGTGAAAATGCAATATTTCCTTCCTGGCATTGTCCTGGAAGTGAGCCAAAAAAATCCCATATTTAGAATGCAAATCATTCTGCTTCATCTCTGATCCCTGTTTGGGCAATTTGGCTTCCTTTGACTCCCACTTCTTGTCCTTTGCAATGTAAACAAAGCAGTCAGTGCTTCCCTGGGAGGCAGTACCTGTGCTGTCCAGAATACTTCAGTCACTGGCTGGATTTTGCCTTATAAAGCATATAACAAGTAACACGTTTCTCCAACAGACATCTTATATATATTGCAGCTGTCAACCTGTCCTTGGTGTGACAAGTACATGAAAACTGACAAACAGAAGATGGATTTCAGAGCAAGCATGTTTGGACTGAGCAAGTCCAACTCACTGTCTCTACTCACTTTCATCTTCAGGACACTTCATCATTGCATCTCCCATGGATACTGAGGGTCTCATTGAAGTCATCACTCTTATTTCAACATCATTCCTCTCACAAATATGCCTTGGATTTCTATGCTGGGCTCTGCTGGCTAGTGAGTGGCAGTGAAATGAATTGCTGTCCTATCCTCTTCACTCTCTGTGATGGGGTATTGTTACCCCCACACAGAGAGCCTTTATGCAGTATTATGGAATACCAGTCAGTGCCAAAAGATTTCTATTTGCTGTATGGGTGGTAGGATTTGCTAGTTGGGAGGAAGATTCTCCAGCTACAAAACAAACTGATGCAGAAATCCTACAAAACTCCCTGAGTGTACAGCCAAATATTTGAACCTCAAAATTCACCTGGTATCTTGAGGCTAGAGGAAAAGCAATGTACTTTAGAGCATATCTGCAAACCTAAGTATTCTCATCTCCTTCGCAGAACACTCTTATTTGCACATCTTTTCCTGTCTTTCAAGCAACAGTTTGCCTTTAAAAGGTGTTGGGATGTTTAAAGCCTCTGCATAATAAGCAGAGCCCAGGCAAGATTTTTCAGCATGTTCAGAGCTGGGAGCAGGAGACCAATTACCCAGCACCTGCCACTCAAGTGTGACCGTGAGTACCTGTTCTCAGGGACAGCGGTGGCTCCCCAGATGCACAGTGAATGCTCTTTCCCAGAATCTCACTGGAGGCATGAGCATCCTGACTTGCTTTCTATGAGGAAAAAATGGTATGTAAGAGCACACAGGCAGGTCTCTTTTTCCAAAGCATTTAAACACATTATTGCTTTATTTAACAAAGAAAGTGTTAGCGATTATTAATTGTGACTACATAAAAAGTAATCTTTTTTAACTGCCTGTTCTTTTTTTGACCTCATTTGTCCCACAAAAGTCCCTGTGGTTCAATTTTTGCTTAGGAAAGCCAGGTTTCTTTGTAGGCAGTTTCTCTTTAAACTGAGGTGTTAAAACCAGCTCAAATAAATCTATCAACTCTTACCTGGACACTTTCCAAGGTATAGCAACCCTGAACTCATTAGTCATGTCTCTAGGTTTTGGTCAGTATAGTGATGAAAAGTCAGCACAAGACAAAAGGACAAATATTTTAAATAGATTTGGGTGCTTAACTGATAGAATTCAGAATTTCTTCCAAAGTTAAAATTATGCAAATAATTTTCAAAGGATACAAACACTTTGTTAGTATAATCCTACATATCACAAATGGTGTACAGAAAACTCTTTTGCTCTGCCAAGACAGAAAACACAACAGGGAGTTTTTTATTCACTAGTTCAGTTTTCCTCCAGCTTGTTCCATGCCCATGGAAAGGAAGCCTGGGAAGAAAAGGATCTTCTCGCTTTTCCCCACAAACACTCTCATGGCTGCATAAATCCCACAGTCCTTTTTTTAATTCAGGTCACTGAAATAAATCCACAGCTTCTTTAGACCATGGGGTTAGACTAGCCTTTGTAATTAAAGCCATTTTCTTGGGCAGTAGCCTCCAGTTGTCCCTCACTACCTTTTCATAAGCAGATGTTTAATTTCTTCTTCCATTTTGCCTGAAAGGAAGATGCTTATTGCTCTCATCAGGTCTGCAATTACATATAAATCAAAAGAGATGATTGATGTTTGTCATGAAAATAACTAGAATAACTTTGCCATAACTTACATTTATTATCTGGAGAAAACAGTTTATGATTTATCTGTGTTATTCCCCACGAAGACAGTAATTTTGTTATAGGTTTTATTACCTAGCAATTCCAGTTTTTATTCCTACTGAGTTGTGTCCAGCAATACATGTGCCAAAGCTGGCTTTGTCCTTAACATCACTATGAATGGCTTTCTCTGAGAAATGCTGTCAACTGTAAAGTTCAGAATATAATTATCGTTATGATGCTGTCAGTCGAACTGCCTTGGCATTTCTGACTCTCTTGTAAAAGGGAATGTGCAGTCAATAATGAAAGCAGGGGTACTCTTTGCTCATGGGCTCCTTCAGGAAACATGGGTTTCACCTTTATATCCATATACTCATGGTTTTTATTACGCATAAACAACCCTAAGCAGTCATGAAAGTCATTAGATAAGTCATAGTCATAGTGAATTATAAATCCAATTGTAGAAGGCAGAGTGGAAGTAGAAACTGCTTTAGTCTTATTGGTATTATCAGAGGTCTGACCACCTGAGTTTTTATCACATAATACATGGGAAACATGGTCACTTGCACGTAAGCACACAAACACCCCTTGCATGCACGTGTACAGTGTGCAGCAGAATTTTAGACTTGTGTTGGTACATCTGAAGAGAAAGAAGCAAGCAAGAATGATTCTTGTTCACTCTGACCCTGCTGCATAATTACAGCAGTGCAGTGGTTCACCTGGAAAGTGCAGAACTGCTCCTCTCTAATGTCTTCACCCTTGCAGATGTTTTCAGGACCAGGACTGATTTCATCCTCACTTGCTCCTGCCAGTTAAGGAACCTAAGTGACAGTCCTACTGCCAGTCTGCTTCAGCTGCTCTTTGTGTGCTGCAAAATGGTCCAGTGGCAATCCAGTGTGGAATTCCCTGTGCTTTCTCAAAGGGCTTACAAGGTAGTCCCACTGCAAAGTAATTTAGGTTTCTGATTGAGTACACTAGACATTTTACTGGCTCTAACTTTTCAGTATTTATTTGCTTTTCAGTGAGGCTGGTAAGAGTACTTGTGCCAATAAATTGGGAATGATTCATGGAATTGCAACAACCAACAACACTGGCAGGAAAAAAACATGAACAATGCACAGCTTGAAGTTTTGGATTTTGCAAATCTTTGTGGAACTATAACGAAGTAATGGTCTTCCCACTCTATTTACACTGGTATAATTTTACACAGGGCTCTACATTGAAAAGAACCTGTAGGCTATTCCTCAAGAGAGTCACTGAAATAAAACTCATACTCAATTATATAGTAACTGAATATCTGTTCTTAGAAGTACAGATGCCACTGGGCTAAATATATTTGAAAGACCTGAAAAAGTCTTTAACAGAATCATTAAAAAAATTGCCAAACCCTTCTTTTGTTTATTATTAAGCTATTTATAGCTTGGTTCAAATTGCAGTTGTTGCTGCACTGCGTGGGAAATGGAATAGCAAGCCCTGGATCTGATTCTGCTTCCACTGGGGGTGTGCTGATGACTTTGTTGAGCTCAGGCTTCCTCAGAGGAAGCAGATTCCTTCCACCTCAGAAAGTCCATGCTTTATGTGTCTTGTGAGAACAATACTTTCACTACCTGGGGTATTCTGCTCTATCTTGTATTTTCCCACTAAAGTTTTTCTGCAACAAATTTTCCTTCTGAGCCTGGCAAGCGGTTCCCAAACATGTATTTTGATATATTGATGAATACCCTCTGTTGTCACCTGATGTTCCTTGTGTATCTGAAATATTCTAATACCTGACTGGAACCCTAACCATGAGCTAGGGTAAAATCTAGACTGAAAACTAAAGCATCTGCCTATATAGATATATTTGCTGTAGGTGTAAAATGCAGCAAAATGCAGGCAGCCCTGGCTGCTGAGCTAGTTCTTTTCTTCTACAGATAAGAATGGCTCCACTTGGGCTGACAGGCTTTCTTGCTGCATTTTCAAACAGGCTTTTGTTCTCTGAAACCTTTTTAAGCATTTTCCTATGGAGGTGTAAACGATCAGATTTATAGCCAAGTGATCCTTTTCCCCTATGAGACATTTTTTTCTGATTCCCTGAACTGCAATGACAGGATCAATTCAGGGATTACAATGGATAAGCAGCTGCTGTAAGGGCTGGAAAACAAACAAAAGGGAATGGAGCTCTGGCTTCAAGGCCTGCTAGGCTGGCTTCTTCCAAATTTGAAGAAGTGCCTGGCTGTGCCCAGGAATTTCTTTTATAAAAATTGCTGAATAATGAGTGGTCTAACTCTATTATGCCAGGAATGTTCACAGAGCACTTGCTTCTTTGCTACCTATACAAACAGTCCCAGTCCCAGTCAGGCGTTATGTGATAAAAAGTGCTTGTAGACCACTGATGAAGTAGAAGTTACCAGTCAAGGCTCAAATGCAATGCTGCTTCAGAAATAATGCTTACAAAGGAAAATTCCAGAGCAGATAAACAGAATCTGCTGCATCTGAGGACCCAAGAAAATCCCTATTTCTTTGCAAAGCACTCGGGAATGTGACATTTGTTTCTGTCAGTCAGGTCTAACAGAATTAAACCATGAAAGGGCTCATAAATCAGCAACAGGCTCCTCAAATTGTCTTCAACAAGAAAGAACAGGGGAAAATAGGCAGTCATTGCAGAGGTGGACAAAGCAGAGGGACAGCAGATGGACGAGAGGTGTCCGGGGGGACAGAGAATAGGCAGTAATATTCATGTTATGGTGGTACTATCATCCTAAGTATTTCTCTTTCATTTGTTGATTACTGTAATAATTTGGAAATTATTAGAGTGGAACATTGAACCTCCAAAAGGTATTTCTGGTATTAAACACTAAGTCAGGATTAAAGATTTGTACCATATCTATAAAAAGAGAAATTATTTATAACAGCAAAGACCACAACAGAAAATGTAAAATTCAAGATTGGCATCTGTGATGGCATTACAGCAGCGATCTATAGCTAGGAAAATAAATAATTCCATGAGTTTGCACTTGAATTGTTAAAGTGTTTGCTGCATTTTAGTCCATCACAACCCTATGAAAACGTTCCTCAGCACTGCTATGCAATATACTTGTCATACACGTATAGTGCATCTTGCATGAACGTCAAGGCAGGAGCTCCACCATCATTTATACCTGTCACACTCACTGTCACATCTACCCTAGTGGGCTGTGGCACAAGGTCTGTGCCAAATGTGTCTCAGGATGCGGAGTGGTGCTGCTGGTAGGAAGCACAATTACCAGGGTCTTATTTTTCTTCCCCACAGAGACTGAAAGAAATGATGTAGGAACATGCTGGATACAAGAGATACTGCTGGACACACATACTGATGGCATCTGCCAGCTGCTACTGCCTCTGTCACTCAGTGAAAACCAGAAACTGCCATCTCCTGCCTCAAAAAAGAGGATGGCTCTCTGTTCCCCACTTGCCCTATTTCTTCTGACCTTAGGCGCATATTGCCCTAAGGAACAATTGCATACACAGCAGTGCACGATGCACAAGAGTTTCCTGAGGACTTGTTCTGGAGAGATGTAGTCCTACAGTGAGGGGCTGGTGGGGAGGCGCAGGGAACTCTGCTCAGCCTGGCTGAGACAAGAGTGGTCTGGGTCAGAGTCCCCTCCTGCTGCTTTGAGGCTGGAATGCAGTTGATCTGACTCATTATATTTAGGCTTCTATATTTATTCTTTACGGTAGCTGAGTTTATTGGTTAAGTACATGCACGTTCAGGCAATTTTATAGAACTCATAGCAGAAAAATTTTTATCTGTAGGGCTGGCTATTTTTACTAGCAATGCAGATCTACGTGCTATGTTCACCCCACCAGGGAAAAAAAAGCAATATTCTGTCACCTCAAAGTTAACAGAACCAGCCTATGAAGGAATCAATTTATAATAATGATTAATAACAAAGTACTGTGGGCAATGGAACTACACACCAAAACTAATTTGTGGAAATTACTCAGCAAGTGATTATGACTAATGTGATTTGCCACTGGGCAATTCATGAACAAAAGTAAAATGTGTGGAATGAAACATTCAATATCCATTATTCACTTAATATAGGCAGTGGCATTCATATGGTAGCAGAGCCTGGACAATTCGGGTAGAATTCAGGGATTTGTTACACCAAGCTTTATATGGACTCTTTTTTTTTTTTTTTCCCCTTAAAAAGGGGGGGCAAATATTCCTCCTAAGGAGCTCCAGATGCTAGGTTTCAGACATTTTTAGGGACTACACCTTCTGTAAAAGTGTGTGAATTAACCTTACAGCTCAGGTACTGGTAGAAGAGCAGTCCTGTTTGACATCAAGAGGTTTCCATGTGGACTAAAAACCCTCAGTAGTCCTTCAAATTTTTGTATGAATTTTGTGGGTTATGTTTTAGCTCAGCAGTCACTGTCCAAGTTAACCACTGGGGACACATTCTAAGACACTTGAAATACATCAAGACATAGCCAATTCCAAGATGATCCTTCAAGGATGTCTCAGTGTAGGTTTCTGTAAATGCACATTCAGGAAAGTATTCCTTTGGTGTCTGGTGCTTTTCCCGAAAGGGGTGGACCTTGCTGACCTCTGTGGCATTGGCTTCAGAATGGCAAAAGGTAAAGCTCTCACCACTTCCTTCCCCACTGCCCTAGTGTTAAAACAGACTGTAAATGACAAAAATCTACTCAGGGAAAATCAGTGGTAAGGACAGTAATTGAGAAGCTGGCAGATAAAATTAGTGAAATGACACATTGCTGTTCTTTCCAATGCTGGTTTATTTTCTTCTTGGTTCTTTTCCCTTTGCCCAAATCAGTAGACAATAAGGAGAGGAATCTTTGCATTTGCTTTATTCTCTGCCTGACACCAAAGTACACTGCCTTTGCAATAGCATCATCAGCATCATTTTTTCAAGCTTCTTTGTGATAACACCCTTCAGAGGGATAGGGTCATTTGAACTGAACAGAGAGGAGTTTTTCTTATAATTCTTTGGATTATGAGAGGTAGGCCAGAAGAAAAAGCTAAGTCACTCTTCCTTACAAGTGTAAGTGTAAAGGCAGAAGGAAATGGCTGGAATGAGCACAGAACACCATAAGTCTGTAGAAAACATCCCTCCACCAGACACAGTGAGGAGGAAGCCTGAGACAGGAGGGATCATGTTCCCTTTGCCTTATTACCACAGATGGTCTGTTCTGTGCAAGGAAATCCTGCAACAAGCATACAATCCATTTGTGCAGAATCTACTCTGTGCTTGCACTGTCCTGGGAATTTATTCAAAATATTTATGTTGTGCATGGATCACACCAGGGGTAATCTGGGCTCCCCAAATGACTTTTGCACTGCAATTCCTGTTTGACTAATGGGGACTAATCCTGACATCCCTAGAGAGTGTAACTTTTGGTCCTCTCAAATAAATACACCTCATCTCTAATAGACCGACTTTCCAGGGTAGAGAAACATGTCTGAATCGAAACCCAAGTGAATGTATTCTTCTCAATTCAACAACAAAGAGCTATAAGTTTTATTTTTATTGACTTTTCTTGTTTTTATAATACTGACAGTGGTAGAGAATACCATCAGGCCGTATCATAACTCAGGTTGAACACTGAATTTTGCACAACACTGAGTAACATAAACAAATTGTAATGTCTTGAAAGGATCCTGGTTCCATCTTTATTTCCCCCTTGAGGAACAGAATGTGTGAGTAACATAATAGGTTGGTATTAATTTACTGCTCAAACCAAATTAGATTCAAAGGAGATGTTAACCAGTTCTGTTTTTCTGACTCAAAAATGAAAAAATCCAAAGTGTATTTGTATTTATAGCAGTTCATACGTCTCTGTTGACGCTACTGCTCATATTTCTGTTGTTTGTCAGGCATATTGTGTTAAGATGGCAACAGAACTATAGCTGGGGTTTCTTTGCAGCTTATTTTGCGCTATTGAGGGTTTTTTTTGGTTTTTTTTTTGTGCACTGTCTTCCATTTTCTCCAGACCATATAATGAACATTGTGCTTAAAGGCTCATATCTAAAAAACAGAATGTAAATCCACTGTCCATTGAATTTCCACTCTGGAAGTCTGGGGGTGGGGAAAGGACAGGGGAGAATTGACATGGAGACTTAAAAATTGCACAACTCCAAATACGTGCTTCTCCAGAGGGGCTGATGACTTGCAGCCACAACTGACTTTTGCTGGTATTGTAAGGACTGGGCATTTCTGAGGAGTGTCATTATTGATCCACTTCTTCATGAGGGAGTAACTTGAGATTTTTTTTGCAGGATGGAAATATGATAAATTCATGTTAAACATATCTATTACTTGTTATCCACTCAGGTGTCTCTTCCACCCCATGCAGATGGGCAGAGAAGCAGCTGCAGATGGAAGAGCCCTAAGACCTGACATGCAGCCAAACCCAGCCTGTGTTCATCAAACTGGGTGTCACTACACTCTTTTTTTTGAGTTTTCTTCCTTTCGACCTCCTCAGCTTAGTTTCTCATCAGAATCAATCATTTTCTAATTAACTAGTCAGATTTCGATGAAGTTTGCCAAAATTTTATTATCCTGCTGTCAGAGTTACAGTATGCAATTATTTATTCAAGTTTCTACTGCTCCCACTTTGATTTGAAGGAATCTCCTTCTGGGAGCCTAAGGGAGCTCTGTAATGAGAAACAGTTACAGGAAGGTGAGTAACCCCTTTGCTTCGCAGGGTTTACAATATGAGGAGAAAGGAAAAACCACATGTGCTCCCTCTTTATGTTTCAACATCCAGGGGGGAGAAATTAATGCAAAAACCAGCTTCCACATGTATTGCTCGGGTTTATGGTTAGGTTTTTTTCCTAATTGTGAGTAAAACAAGTATCCTTTTCGGTGTGTTACAGTAACATTCACAGGTGAGGGTCAGCTCATTAATAAGCAGTGCAGAAACAAATATGAGACAATATTCTTTAGGAGAGTTGGGCATTACAGTGCAAAGTGTGGTAATCCATGGCATCATGACACTGCCTCTGTTGAACACTGAAATTTTCCATGCAACACGTGCACAGGCTGGATGTCTTGAGAATGAGGGTTACAAAGTACAGCATCTTGAACGGGGAACTAAGCAAACACAGCGTTCAGAAATGCAGATATGGTGAAGACAGCCTCAGCTTTCCTACTTAAAGCTAGTAAGGTGTCAATGTCTTGACTGCTGGAGTATTCACATCAGTAAGCCTTCTCCTGGGCTAAGGTACATAAGGTAGCTCAGTCCTCCTTCTTTAAAAAAACAGTAACAAGAAATCCTCATCATAATTGAAAGATGGAAGGGTGCAAGAGCTCTTCTAATACCTTAGTTTTGTTTTCTTTGGTATGCAGACAGAGACTTGATTTACTTGTATCCCAGATGTTAACTACTGGACTGGAAAATTATATGCACCTTCATTTGTTCCTCACGGAGAACACAATCATTTATGTAAGGTTTCAACAACAGAGGCAGAATTATGTCACAGACTGCCTCATAGTTTGCTGGAGTTGAAAGCAGTGAGCAGCCCAAAGCTTTTGCCCATGCTCCAAATGCTGTGGCACTCAACATATTGATCTGTTGTTTAATATGCTCTGCTGGGGTTAGGCTGTTTTGGTGCTCTTAATGAAGCTTATCCCTTTCCCACGGTGCCTGGGGGTGGTGCATGTGCATGGTACAGTCCTTTTTTGGGACTAGAGACCTGGATTACAGGTAGTCCCCATCCTCTGAGACAGTGGGCCAGACTGCTGTGGAAAGACTGCCTCTGCCTTCGTAAGCTGTGCCAGCAAAGCAGCATGCTGCAGAGTGCTCCTGTGCTGCACTGCTGCAGTGGCACCTCTGCTTTTCATTTACATCTGCAGGGAAAGGCCAGGGAAGAAGGATTTTGGCTCGCTATGCTAGACAATGTCATCTGCCTCTAGAAAATTGTTCTGCCAGAGAGATTCTAAAACTGGAGGCTTTTTCATATTCCTCTGTGTGTTCACAACTTCAATTAACTCAGTGTGTTAAATAACATCATTGAGCAGATAGTGAAGCAATGATGAATGCTAACAAGAAGTGGAAGAGCAAAGGAAGCAAATTTACAAGTGTGGCACCTGTATTACTGTAAGGAAATAAGTGTTAAATTTGTCAGGCACGATGAATCTAATACCTACGCTATTTTATTAGTAAATTAGGAATTTAATGGGCAAAGACTTCTTTCCAGATAATAAAATAATTTGAAGTGCCAAATGAAAAGCAAGTCAGTTAACCCACTATAGTCTTCAAAACAGATCAGAAAAAGAAGATGAAAAGAATCAAACTCACCTTAAGCCTGTTGAATGCAGCCCTCAGGATCTGTGTTTCCCTCTCGCTCTCAGGAACAACTCGTATGACTTTATCACTGCCAATAACAGAAAATTGAATTGACATTTAAGACTCTTTGCAGCAGTACAAAGGGACAGCAATTAGGTTCAGATAGCTACGGTAATTGTGCTCCTTTTCAGCACCTGCAAAATGTTGGGTGAGCTGGAGCTCTGCTTCTAAACTTGCTGCTGGATTATGCACTTCCATAGAAATTATTTGCTCTTTACAGATCAGTGTCAGCTTGACCTTCCATTTCTGTCCAAATGTTTTGTTCATTCCTTCTAAGTTAAACCATTCAGGCTGACATCTTCCATACTGAACATCTGCCTCAGAACAAAGCAATTATTTTTTTTCCAAAATGATTAATCTGTTTCCGAGGATGAGATTAAGTAAAATACATTGTTTTTTCATGTTTAAACCTTTAATGGACTTCGAAAAGTTCATTTTTCTTATGCATTCAAGAAGGGAGTTGACTTGAGAAAAGAGGTGATCTTCATAATGCAGCATGCCTTTTGCTTTACCCATTAAAACTTGCACACATTTTGTGAAGTAAATAGATGTTCATACACGCTCAGAAGGTTCTAGATAATAGTAGCTGATTTTATTCACTTTCTTTAACAGAAACTGAAATAGAGTAAGTTTAGGTAAGATACAAGGAAGAAATTCTTCACTGTGAGGAGCACAAGAACTGATTGCCCAGAGAAGCATTGGATGCCTCATCCCTGGAAGTGTTTAAGGCCATGTTGGATGAGGCTCTGAACAGCCTGTTCAGGTGAAAGGTGTCCCTGCCCATGGCAGGGGGCCTGGAACTAGATGACCTTTAAGGGCCCTTCCAACTCAAGCCATTCTATGATTCTGTGATCTCAATTGACATAATTTTGCCAACAGGAAACAAGAAACTGAACGACCCTTCAATGACCACCATTTGTCATGACCTATGGGATGCTGGAGACCACAGAAAACAGAGGAGATGATCATGGAGCTAAAATATCAGCCATACACAAGAAGGATGAAATAACTTTAAGTTGCCAATGTGAATTCTGGCATTTTCCTACATTTTGAGTTTTTAATTTGTACTGTTGATAATCAGTTCTTCTCTTCCGAGAGACCTTGGAGGTCACGCATATCTTTATTTCTACAGTTCCACTATCCAGAATGCCTTTTAAACATTTTCTTTATCTACAGTTTCTGTATTATCTGGGAATTTTAAACAGGAGAACTTCCCTTGACACTGAGAGGTTTGTCCCTTAAATATCTTGTGAGCTCTCCTACTTTGCTGAAGGTTCTGAGTGTGCTGAGAAGATATTGGGCCAACTAGAAACAGCAGTGCTGAGTGTGCCTTTCCTGGCTCCCTGTTCTAGGAAGGCTCCCAAGCTGCTGCTGTTCTCAGGCACCAGGTCTTGCCTTTGGTGAACTGCAGCTACAGCTCTGGTAGGACTCACCTTTGTTGCAAGAATCTTTAATGCATGCATAGGTAAGCATTAAATACTGCCAGTTCAGAAGAAAGCACTACTAATAAATTCTGAATTCTGAAATGGCTTACTTGTTTCTGGAAATAATTTTCCCTTACCACCTATTCTTTTTCAGTCTTTTCTCTACAGTCAACATTTGCTCCCCTTGCTCTGATCCTCCTTTCTGTCTCAATTCTTCAGTTTTGGTTCTCACCCCTGCTCAGTTTTCCCTGTAGACAGGTCCCAAGCCTTCCAAGTCCTTCATGGCATTAAAGTTTTTGGTCCAGGTAGACTTCAGGTTACTGCTGCAACAACACTGATGAACCCACAGGTGTGGACCTCAGTCCATTTGCCTTGCCTGCTATTGACCTTACTGGACAAACAGCTTATGCCTAAGAAAAAAGATTTCTGAAAGCTCTCTTGTTATGGTTTGGCAGCCCAAAAAATTTAGGGGAAAATACTATGCTTCCAAGCCAAGTTTAACCTCCTGTTTTGGAGCTTGCACAGAAAGGAATAAATCTCTTAGAGTACTACAACTGCTGCATCTTTTAAAGGAAAATAGATGCTTTAAATTTATCATACATACAACGGTAATGTTCTTTTCCATGACTCACTTCTTTCTAAGTACTAAATTGCTGTTAAGAAAAAAATAATAGAGAAGCAACGATTGCCCAGGAAGTTGATGTAGCTAATAAAGATTCATCACACATTTATGGAAGGATTGGTACAACCAATATATAAAAACCAGATTTTAATGAAATAAGTAGCTAAGCATGTGTTACACAGCTGTAATGGAATTTTGAAGGAATGGATATCACTTAGGTATGGTCTTGAATTAATACACATCACTGTAAACTGTCTTCGATTAGCTCAGCAACTCTGTCATTTCCAATGTGATGAAAAACCTGCCCTAGAGAGGAAAGTATTGGTGCTGTGACAGATTGATCACTTGACACATTGTTGGGAAATGCTTCAAGCTGTGGCTGAGTGTGCTGCTAGAGAGCTCATAGCAAGCAGTTTAGCAGTTTAGCATAGTAATTTTAGTATTTTATTAAAAGATGGTTAAGCCATTATGGCAAAGCCCTTTCAATTTTTGTGCATGCAAGCTGTGGGAATACACTGGATTCCTGAGAACTATCTGCTAACACCCACTTCCTAGGCTGGCTAGTCAGTGGATAATCATTATGCATTCTTCAACAAAGCACAGATAGGAAATCTAGCTTTACTTCAGATATCTACAGTCAAACCCCATAGTCCTAAGGTAATTTTTTAGCTTTATAGCTTTTCTGGTTACATTCCACATTAAAGAAATACAATTATTACCTTAAATGGTATGCAATACCCATTGAATTTAGGGTAGAAATTCAGCAACCTACCCACTATTTAAAAGTCTATAGACTACCTACTACAAAATCTATCAGATCATGGACTAATGTGGTTGATAAATGGCAGCTGCACCCCAAACACTCTGGACCATCCCCTGGTGGGGGCCCCTGCCATCCTTTATGTTGAGCTGTTGAGGAGAAAGAAGCAAGTAATCATATATATACATCTATATCTATATCTATATCTATATCTATATCTATATCTATATCTATATCTATATCTATATCTATATCTATATCTATCTATATCTATATATATATATATCTGTCTAGGGGAAGCTTTGCTGCCTGCAGACATATGTCAGCAGTCTGCTGATTTATGCAGGTAAGGTTATTTTTCTAACCATGATGCCTCTAAATCTTTTTTTTTAAACACTATTTAAAAAAAAGTCTAAACAAACAGCAAGATGGGATATATTTTGTATAAATTAGTGTAGAAATTTATGTCCACCATGACAAAATTTCAATTTACCCATTAGCAATTAGGCTAATGGAATTTAAAGCTAGGACTTAGTGAGATCTTTTGAATTTTATGTAAACACAAAATTGTGTTGAAAGCCTTTACCAAGAGCAGAACACAAGCTTTAGTAAATGAACTGACTGAATCAGTGTGGTGAGCAAAGAGTAGAAGCCAGACGGCTGATGTCCCCAGGGACAGCCTTATGTCTGAGCAAAATGGGTGACCAGCTGTTGGCCAGCACTGACATGCAATGACATCTTTTTTTCCCTTCATCACCCTCTTATATTTTTTAGGAACAGCATGAGAAATGACACAGCTGCTTTTGAAACACAGAATATGTTACATGGCCCTGGGAAGGGCAATACTCCCTGATGCCAATGGGGACTAAAACCTCTTGGTTTCTTTCTTTGGCTTTTTAATTTCTTTTTTTCCCATTCATAGTTTTACTCATCTATGAACAGACCAGATGGATCCAAAGAAACTATTCTGCAGCACATCCACAACTTCTTTACTGATGGAATTAACAGTTCTCTCTCATGAAACTTTCCCGATGAAGTCACATGGCATGAACTGCATTTATGTAAATTCCTCATTTCCTTCAGGAAAATCCTTCTTATTGTTTTATTCTCCTGACTAATGTGAACCTTAATCAGATCTCTGCTCTCCCACAGAATTTAATAAAAGTATGTTTACAAAGGCTTTACAAGTATTTTAAACACAGTTTAAGAAGTGATACGCTATAAATCAAATACCTATAGAAAAAATAGGAAAGAAAATAAATCCCCACTTACTGGCATCCATTCCTAATAGTAGAGGAGGGATTACAGTTCTTGAGAACAAGTTGCACTTTAGAGGTTCATTAAGGCTGAATGACACACCTGAAAAGATCTACAGTATGAAAGCCTCTTGTCAACTCGCAATATGCCATCAGATATCATTTGTGATGAAAGATCAATTGCTTCATTCCCTTTTCTCCACTAAATTCTGATAGTCAAAAGGTTAAGAAATAATAAAACATTAATGCTTTTCTCTCTCTCCGTTGCTGGGATGAAGAGTTTTTACTGTGTTTCAATACTGTTACAAAATCAAGATGGACAAATGAGGCTGGGCTTCTTCCTGAGACCTGGTGGGTACATCTGGAAAGGGAACTTTACAAAACTTCCTGAGCCCTTCATGATGGTTTTCTGTATTACAGCAGATGCTGATCCAAACAGAAGAGAATAACATTTATATTGTCTGGATAGCAATGTATATATTTTCTGCCTTTTATCTATTAAGGCAGGAAAACTGAGACCATTCCTGGTATAAGAAAGAGCTAGCTGATTTATAATTTTGAACAAAAAATAGGTGCTTGGGTAAAGTAGGCAGAAATGCTGAGAAGGCAAAGTATGTTATTGCATTATATTTATCAGCATAGCACAGATGACTTCTTGGGAAGCTAAACTTACATGCTAATTCCCAGGCATGGAATATCTGAGTTTCATAGATGTTTTTCAGGTGCATAAAGGGTTTCTTTACCAAGCAGGAAACTTTAAAGACTAAACCAATGCTATATTACTAACAGTCTTCCTCTGCACAGCTTCATTTCAGAGACATATGGTATGAAAATATTAATATCTGCAAAAATTTCAGTTTTCATTCCAACTAAGGAGCAAAGCTTTTCCAATAAAAGCTGGCCTCCAATGTCTCATAAACACTGCCTATAGGGCCATCTAGTTTAAACACAAGAAGTGGGAACCAATTGCTTCAGTGCATGCCTCTGTCTCAGAAAAGAAAAATGAACTGTGTATGTTAATGAATGCTGTATTGCTTCATCAAGTGTCATCCAGTCATGTGCAAAGGAAGAGACAAAGAGGGCCGTGATTTGGGGCAGAAAATAAAACAAGTAAGAAGACGAATAAACACTTAAACGAACAGACCTAATTAGGCAACCAGATGACAAGGAAATATTGTGCAAACTGTGCAGGATTAAGATCCAGGGAGGAGGATGCAGTAATCTGCTTAAATGAAACAGCACATATACTCATTCATATTAATTTCCTAAGAAACATATTGTAATAACATATTTGCATGAAACAGCTGATGATCATTTAGCTTGGATATGATCCTTGCAATGATATATTATTTGAACTACTGCTACTTTTAAAGAAAGGATCATCATCATTCTGGTAACATATTATTGAAAGGAGCTTCTGCTATAACTCCATCTACTTCTTTATTGCCATGGCTTATGGCAATAAAGTGAGTTGCTCTGTGCTTTGTAAGGAAGCAAGGAGTAGATGGTGATGCTGTCAGGCCTGGGATAGGCCTGGCATGGGCCTGACAGGACCAGAAAGTTTATCTCTCCATCTGGGTGCTCCTTTGCCCAAAGAGGAAAGCTTCCCCTTATCCTCCATTTTCATCCTGCAGAGGCATGTTGAACTTGTGTGGTGGGGCCAGACAAGCTTGATTTAATGTTCTGGTCAGACTGTAGCAAACAATTACTCCACAGCCAGTGTCCTGAACAGATCTGATTACATCAGCTGCATACATTTTATCCCTTTTCCTGTTCTTCATCCTCCCTTTCACCACACTTCTACCTTGCTTTTGCTACCTCCTCTCAAACGAACAACTCTTCCCTAATTACTTTTCCCCAACTGGTCCCAGCTTTGCTTTATTGGTACCCAAATCTGGTATTTCTAGGTAACCTCAGCTTCATATGGTATCACTGATAGGGTTACCCAGGTATTGTTGCCCAAAAAACCATCCCCAGTACTCCCTTTCAATTACCTGTGAAATTCAACCTTTTCTCAAATACCTCCTCCTTTACCTTCTGCAAAATCCAGCTGTACTTCATAGTGCTCTCTGAATTTTTATCAGCTTCTCACATTGTCATATTCAGCAATTTTGCATGTCACGTCCCATCGTTTATCCATGTCTAGATCACTTAGCTTAAGCTCAGGCCAGAGTCCAGTCCATGACCTGCACATTTCTGCAGCTGCCATCATTCTGGAAGTCCACACAGAAGCTCATTGACTCTTCTGAGCTTCAGGGTTGCTTCAGTTCATCCTAAGCCCCATGTATGTTTTGAGAGAACTGCAGCAACAATTTCCAAATTAAGTATCTCAGGACTCTGTGCAGCAGATTTGCTCTTGGCCTCAGTGAAAGAAAGAACACCAAATCTGTCAGAAGGTTGTTACAGAATTTAGATACCAAGAGCAGAAGGGTGAAGGGGGAAATGGTTCAGTGGTAGAGGACTGCATTAAACTTTTTCTACTCAGAGTTCCTTCAAGACCTTGAACAAACAATCACAGGTCATTTCCAGTGAGGTTCAGTGCTGGCTTGGCAGAAGGTTCCTTATACTGAACTGCATGTGCTTTGTATCCACTCGTGTAAAAACCACACACTCTGTGTTTGGCTAGAGACATTTGATAGTGGATTGGTTTGTTTCCAGCAAGACTCTGGGCTCTGTTGTGGTGGCTGTGCTTGATGCACAGGTACTTGCCAAAGCCTGGCACTCAGCCTGAACCTGAGACCTGCCTGCAAAGCCTGATGGACAGGCTGGGGTGCAGAGCTATGCTCAGCTGACAGTGCAGGCATGGTTCAGTTCCCTGGCCCTATAAACAGGGATGATCTCATCCTTCAAACTTGTGAGAGTATGGAGACACAAATAAACTCATGGCTTTTAAGCTTCCTGATGGCCATGGCAAAGGGAGAAAGGCAGGGACCATAGGTGGAAAGCACTGTATACAGCTTTCACAGAACAAAATTCTGCAACTCTTCTGAAGTCTTGAAACAGTCTGCATTTACTCCATAGCTGTCAGTGATGTTGAAAAAAAAAACCTTTTCTTTTTCAAATAATGAAATATTTTCCACATCTCCATTTTTTTCAATCTATTGATATTTGTAGAATAACAGCAGAGAGTCCAAACAAGAGATGTCCATGGTCTCTTGTTTTGGAGACAGCTGTGGAATTTTGAAATATGCTCAAAGGTTGGAAATAACCCCCACTTTTGGTTGTTCAGGCAAGCTAAAAACCTGGAAAATATAAAGTATATTTCCAATGAAAGCAGTCTTCTACAGTCTTTAATGAAAATTTTAAACTCATGGTATTCTGATAAAATTGCCTAAGTTTAGTATGCACTACCATGAACAAAACACACTAAAATTGATATTTTTTAAAGTGTGTTTAAAAATCCCATATACCCAGAAGTAAGTAAAATAGCTATTTTTCTGATACTGATAAATAGCTTGTCACACAAAGGTAAGCTTTAAGCCATTTCTTTTGAAGGTTTGAAGTTCATAGAAAATCCTTAATTTATAGAACATAAACTATCTGGACTCCACTTTTTGTAAGTTAAGGTTTTACTTGACCTTTACTTGCCACTGCAGTCAAATATCTGCACATTTCCAACTGTGTGAAAACCTCTGAATGGGGCACATAACTTATCTGCCTTGATGACTTCTTTTCAAGGATCAGATAATACTTCTATCTTTGAAAAACAGAGAAGAAGAAATCTTACTTTTATTTTCATAAGTCATGTTCTTCACTTAAATTTGTGTTTATTTTTAATTTATTTTTTCTCTCCTCTAATTTAAACAGAATGTCTATAGATGGCCCAGAAAAAAAACTTGCCAAATTTATTACACAGTTTCCTTTAACAGCAAAGAGGAAGATCTTATGACCAGCAGGTCTTTTCTAATAGTACTCTGTTCCTCTCATTATAATACATGTAATGCTTGTAATGTATTCAATCCAAAATTATTTTCATCTTTGGAGAAGTAATTTAATAGAATAAGAGAATAATTTTGGTTTATGAGATATCTGGAGATCATTTCATCAGATGTCCCTTGTAACTCTTCCCTGCACCTGTTCCTGGTTTGCTGCTTCTGAATATGGACCAAAAGCACTGTGTAAACGTTGTTACCCCTTAGAAAATTCTGATGCAAACTCAATTTTATGGTCCTAACACACTGAAAATCACAGTCATCCTGTGGCTGAATACTACATTGCTGTTTTATTCTCCTTGATCCAACCAAAGGGTTTGCAGTTATAGCAAATCATGTATGTATGAAACTTGAACTATTGCATTTCACCCTAGTTCAACCATTAAGTCCACCAAGTTTTCCTAACATGTCTTGAACCTTTCTTGAATAAATAGCTTCAGAAAATAACTGGAAATAAAGAAAAACTCTGTATTTTTTGTAGGTAATGATCATTCAAAGCATAGAGAATGAGGGTTAGAGGCATGTAGCAGTTCCTGCTGCTGAATGGGACCAAGTTTGGAAGCATTTGGTTATTCTTGATAGGCAATCTCTTGAATTCAATTTAAGACCTTGATCCTTAAGCCCTCACGACTGTACAAAGTCTTTCAGCAATAGGAGGAAGCCTTTACTCATTACTGTACTTGGCCCTGAAACACAAGTAACTTGTAAGCATGTGTTTGTAAGTGTATAAAAAAAGATCAGAGGAATTGCCTCATACATATTTTAAAAAGTAAATGTCAAGATGGTGAGCTTAGATTTAATTTAGGGCTTATCATTAGTGTTTCCTATGCATTTATTCATTTATGCAAGTTACAGCATGAAAGATGAAAATATTTATGGAGTAAAAAAATATTATGGTGTGAAATACTGCTGCATGAGATGTCTGTAGCATGCTAAGTTTCCCCAAACTATTCCATCATCACTTCTTGCCTAGTTTGTTTCCACATAATGATTATATATTTTAATTCATGGAAAGTACACTTTTAGTGTCACTATTCAAATAAAGGACAAACAGGACATGCTTCTCCACAATTTTGCAAAAGAAAAAGATCTGTAGGTTTCAAAGCTGGGGAATACACCAAATTTACTGAAAAAAGGGAGGAAAATCCTGTAAGGAAATTCTCTTTTTGCTGGTATTACTGCAATAGACTGACATAATTCCATTGATTTCCATGGAGTTAACCTCTTGCTAGGTTAAGCAAGAGAAAAACAACAGGCTTTTTTTTTTGTTTTATTACAGGACAATTAGCTATTTCTGTGTCTCAGGTAAGCATAACAGAGACCTAGGTGCTGAACTGTTCATCAATTTAGGATACTATTTTTAAGAAGAAATTGTAAATCTGCAAGCACTCATCCCAGAAACAATTACAGACGAGGCTAACTGCTAAATACTGCCACAGCTGAGAGTCTCACACAGAACCCTCTTATTTTCCCCCCAGGGACATGAGCAAGGTGACAATGCTGACCTGAGATGCAATACATTGTGTCCAGGTAGAGTGTCTCTGGCAACAGGAATGAGGAGGGTCCCTCAGCAAAGGGACACCTTGCACACCTAGACTGAGGTAAAATGGTATTTGCAAATTTCTCTTCAAACAGCCTGTACTGCAGAATATCTTCCCAGGGGAAATGGTACTGCAGGAAAGGAACAGATTAAATATATATAAAGCAGAGATGTATGGTAGAGTCTTTGAGTTAAAAATGCTGGATGGATGGTCTCCATGACCCCTGGTACATTGTGTCATTTTTGCTTTCTACCATCTGCCTTGAATAAAGAGACCAGTGAAACAAACCCAGCACTAAGTCTGCAAAGGTACAGCTGCACCTGGGAGTATTTCCCAGTTTAATGTATCTTGGCTTCCAGCTGAATCCTGTGTGACTGTACTGCACTGTGTTCAACCATCTTTCCCTGAGAAAGGATGCTGAGCAGTGTCTGGGTGTGCCCTGGAAGCAACCTACACTGTAGGGTAGCAAATAAAAACAAATGTACTTTGCTTTTAGCACTGTCAGGTGTTGTACAGTAACTTGTTTTTAAAAAATCAGAGGTGTTTTTGGATGCTTAGTTATGCAATGGGTTTTCTTTAAATCAACTTCCAAAAAATTTTCTTGAATAAATCTGAAAATAAAACTGTTTAGTTACGTTTTCAGTGGACATGGGAACCAAATGTGTGAAGCAGAAGGAGAGAAAAGTAATTTCCATGAAAATTTTTTTGTTTCACTTTAAAGAATTATGCACAGAAAAGTGCAGCTACAATTCTACACCACATATACTTCAAATTGCAATTTACTGACCCATCTTTCCTTACAGATATCAATCCAATTTCCAGTTAAATATAAATAAAGTGTGCATGTGCCTGCAATAAGAAGTGTTAATTTACTAAGCATAACAGATTTTTAATGTTCACATTTTTTTAATTTGCAAATAAAGGCCATTTGGGTTTGGTTTTTCTTTTTTTATATGAGAGTTCAAAACAACCCTTTGGAGCTAGATGTAGTACTACAATAAGAAAGCTTATGGTGACTCACAGAATATTCTCTCCTAAGGACCACTTTTCCATGGTGATGAATTTATAGACAAGGTTTAGAAACCTTCCGTGGTGGGACAATTTTAGCACACAAAAAGGAAAACACTTAACCAGCTGCCCTAAGCAGCTTTATGGATGCTATTTATAGTCTTCTTGCTTATAGACACATTTAAGCTGTTTTCAGGCTCTGTAACTTTTTTTTTTTTTTGAGCTTTTTTGTGTGGAAATACAGAGGTTACATCCATTTGTTTCTCATACCATGAGTTACTTGGTAATCTGCCCAAAGGGAGGAACCAGCCCCTCTGGAGAGCCCATGCTGCCAGCTTGGGTATGTGGTCCCAGCCCTCCCTGGCACACTCTCTGCTCTTGGAATTCTACAGCAGCTCTTCAGATGATTGCTTGCAGCACTTTTGTCAAAAGCATAGATAAGGCGGATAAGAATAAAGACAGAAAATATATGTGGAACCACGTCTAGGACCTGCATGTGAATGTACAAGTCACCTTATATGTCAGTAAAATTAACAGTACACTAAATGCCTGCAGGATCTGACATGGGGAGGCATTTGTATATATCAGGAGACTGAAAAAAAAACTAGCCAAAAAATGTTTGATGTGATCACCACAATTATGTTCTTCATTACTCATTTTAAAGGCTGGGAATATCAGCACAATAGCTATGTAGAAGTGCCTTTGCTTTGATAATCTCCATCTTAAACACATTGGCTTTTGTTCAGTTAGTTTTAGGGAAGTGACAAAGTGGAGGGTTTGCTGGTTTGGGGGTTTTTTCCCCATTATTTTAAAAGTGAAGTGGCTTTATGTATTATCAGGGGCCTCTCAGATAAACTCATGGTGAGCTAGATTTAGGAGCTGGGGTGTAAAAACCAACCAAACTTGATTTGCTGGACATGGGGCTTTCTTTATTAAGGCTGTGCAAGACTCCCAATGCCTTTGCATTTGTCTAGCCCATCAGGGCTACATTTTATCCTTCTGCATTATTATAGCCATAAATTCAGGATCCAACCTGGCACAAGGCTTCTCAGGGGCAGATTAAGGAGAGCCTCGATCCCTAATGATGTTTTAATGCATACATCACAGCTCTTGCACTCACTCAGCTGCACATCTTGCTAAAAAAGATGTCAGGATACTACATTTAAACATGTTTATACTAGATGGCAAGTTTGCAGTCTCACTTAACAGCAAGGAATGGATGGGAAAGAAGAGTATAACACATCCACACAAGCAAGATAGCTGTGCATAATTTGGTGGATCTGAATCTTTGAACTTAGTTGTGATATGCATATATATGCAATCTGACTCTCCTTTGACCTGGATTTTCTCAAAACAAATTCTTTGCCTCTTGTTCCCAAACCAGTCCTGAATATCTTACACAAAACTGACCTGCTATCCTCTAATTGAAAAATGATAGTCCTGAAGTGCTGAAGAAAACAAAAGCACACCAATTGCAGAATACTATTTGAAAAACAAAATCAAACTGAAGGCTTGGGGAGAGATATAAATATTTTAGTGGCAATGAAATTATTTATTCTCTGAAGACAGCTCCTGTAACGCAGCTGCACCAGCCATTAAGGCAATTATATTTTCCCATTTTTATAAGCTGCTTGAGAAATAATTTTTTTCCACTAGATTAAAGCTGTGTCAGTTCTCTACAAAATCACTTCTGACTTCAGGGATGCTGGACATACATATTGAGTAAATCTGGAAGTGAAAGTTTGTGATTTACTTCTTTATTGTGGCATTCTGAGGGACAACTCGGAGCTCTACAGAAACTTCTGTGCATCTTGGTTTGTTAATACCCTGACCTTGCAGCATGCCACAATAAGAATTCTCTAAGCAAAGAAGTAGAAATTCTGCTTTTGGTTAAGAGAATAATGTTTAGTTTAACTGCACTTATTGAGCTTGTCAGAATTTCAACACAATTGAAAAGGAGGCCAATTCCACAGGTCTTCTCTGGGCAGTGCTTAACCCTCCCACACCTTCTACCAGGCTGCTGTGAATAGACAGAATGATTTTGTTGTATTATGGCAGTCTAAAGACACGTAGGAGATGATGTTTGTAGGCAAGCAAGAAAACATTGCCCTTTCTACCAACACGAGTTCATTAATAGACCAGGCACAAAACCAAATTCTGAACTGCTCAGAGGGAGCACTTTGTAAAAATGATGACCACACGTGTCTTGGCAGAGCACATTGTGAGTAGCTGTCTTCTAGCAGGTGCTTGCATCACCTGTGTTACAGGCACAGGTCTGTTCCACGTCGTGCTAGGCCACCTGACCCGACACAGCCCATAGTGAGAGATGGGCATCTCAAGACTATTCAGACTGATAAAGACACAAATCACCTTCTAGAAGATCTCTCTTAATCATCTACACAGTCAAATTTTTCTGTAAGGACCAATGCAGTATAGAGCACAATGCAGTTAAGCTATTTTACATTCTCTCTATATATACTATATATTCTATTTTATATTCTGTTCTATATTTTATTATTTATATTTTATATTAATACCTTATATATATTAAGGTTCTCTGTTTTCTTGCCTTTTTCCTCCTTTTTCCTTCCTAAACTTCCTCTTCTCTGATTCCAGGGCTATGACTACCTTGAGCACTTTATTTTGAGCTTTGCACACTGACCTAACCACTCTGCACATTCTGATGCTCCCTTGAACCAGCTGAGAATGACTTTTATTCCTATTTCTCATTAGCAGAAGATAAATGTGTATTTTTAAAATAAGGGTGACAAATAAGGATTAACAGGCAATGAATAAATTAACAGGTCTTGGAGAGGTTATTTATGTAACTAAAGAGAGGTAAAGTACTTCACCAAGGAATAAATGCTGTCCATAAATTATAGCTGTGTTGAGAGGCTGATATTTAACTTCAAGGCAATCTGTGTTTACGACTGGAAGGAGAAAGATTTATATTAAATATTTAAATAATAAACTATTCCTTAAAATACCTTTCAAAATCATTTGGCATTCTATTATTTTTTTGTTGGTGTTAATACTCTTTGTTTTATTCAAGTCAGTGGAGTTGCACCTGCTTGCATAAACTGGTCATGAATTTTCTTATCTGCTGACATTTGTGCTCTGCAGATGTTGGGGAAAAATGTTCATTGCAGGATGTTTATCGCCCTGAAACCAAAGATCATTATTGGTATCTAAATACCAATATAATAGTTTAAAATATAGCTACCTTGCGTGGGCACATGGGCAAATAAATCTTTCTGCAGTACAACCCTCACAGCAACATTGTCAATCCTGATGGTTTTCCTTTTTTTTTTTTTTTTTTGTTCTATTAAAAGATATCTTGATAGTAGGGTGAGTTGGTGTAATACCCAACAAAGCTGCCAATGTCAAAGTTCTTCCCATTGTACCAGAAGGCTTGCTGAGCTGGAGCACTTTGCAATAAAAGTCTACACCTGAAACACAGCTTGACAATGAAAACAATGTGGACAAGTGAGAAATTATGTGACATTCTGGAACCTTTCCCATTCTGCATGGAGAGAAAAGTAAAACTTTTCTGGTCAGAGCTAGATGATCCTTGAGGTCCCTTCCAGTGCAAGCCACCCAATGGTAAATCTAATAGAAAGAGTCAGTAGCCCAAATTAGCATGGAGATAACTCGGCAGCATGTGAAATCTCCTGTCTGGGCTTAATGTCAGGGTGAAGGGAGTTTACTGCATCACCTAAACATCCTTATTACAGTGTATTTTAAGGATTCTTTTTTGTTTTCACTGTTCTGTTTTACTTTGAAACTTCTCTTCCTCTGTGGCAGAAAGGGGCTCTAGATTTGGAATCAACCACACTAATGTGGTCTGCATGAAATGAGTTATGGTCTTCTGACTACTCATAAAAGAGGCTGTAGCAAGACCAGTGATGGTTAGCAATTATTATGTTATACTCTGAATGTTGGAATAATCCAAATTTGTAGCCCATCTCTAGCAGATTCACATTGCTGTGCTTAACATGGCAATTACGTATTTTATGTAGTCTGTTGATACAGGCATAAACTGCTTGTAGTGAGCGCTACAATTAAGGCTCCTCAGGTCTGCCTGTTTGCTGGAGAAAAAACAAGTTCACTTTCAGATCTCATAATTCATATTTAGCTCATATATCACATTTAGCATTTTGCTTTTGTGAAAATGGTGGAAGTTAAGATAGTATTTTCTAAATCTTTGCCAGCTGTACAGAAAAATAAATTACATAGGTATGCTAGATCATCTGCTTTTAATAATTTTTACAGGAGCAGCAAAGATGGTGTTAATAAATCTTACTAATGTTGTAATTAGAGGCAATGTAAATATAAAATAAATACTGATGAAATATTTTTAGTAGTAGATTGCCAAACTTTTTTCCAAACTACTAGTCAACTAGGAAACAGCACAGTAAAAGTCAACGATGCATCCAAGTAGCAGATTAAAATATTCACACCAAAATGACGTCAAGTAGAAGCTTGGGTATGGCAGTTCCAGCACAACAAGGAACCACTGAAAAATATTAAAGAAAAAGGAGAAAACCAGTGCATCTTTTCTTGTTTTTGTAAACAGTAAACTCTGAGGTAGCATTTTAGCTCAAGGAGTACAGTCTTGAACAGTAAGAAACACATAATACAAATGAGTATTAAATGAACAACTGCATTACAGATCTAGCAGAGTGTCCACTGGTGCTGTATGAAGGGCTGTACTGCAGGAGCCTCAGATATCTGCAGTAATCCCACCTGCTCTGACCAGAGACAGTTTCCTGCCCCCAGCAAGTGTTTCTGTCATGATGCCTAGAGCAAGACAATTCCCTTTGCCTTTACTCCATACCTCAAGCACTTTAAATTCCTTAAATACCTCTTGCTGTTCTTCCAGAAAGCATATGCAATATAAAATTGCTTTGAGATATTCTGAATGTTAGTATGGGTCAAAATGTGGTTATCTTTATCAAAGCAGCTTTATCAGAGCACTTCTGTTTTGGAACAGTCTTCTCGCCCAGAGTTAGCTGGGCACACCTGTGGTAGGTGACAGCCAGCTGAATACTTGGCTGGACAGTGTCACCTGCAGGAGGAAGAGCAGTGTGGTGCTGAAATTTAAAATTGTCCTCACTGATTCTGTTCACCTTTTTTCAGTAAACTGAAAATCCAAGGTAATGTGGAGATTAACACGGTGTGGTGTGTAAGGGAATGTTTTCCTCTCTGCCCTTGAGCAGGAAGCTGTGACAGCTGTGCTCAGTTTACTACAGGGGACGCTGCCACGGGGAGACAAGCAGGTGCCTCCTCTTAAATCTTCAGACCAGTCTCAGAAACCTCTCCAGGGCTGCTGGGACTTGCCCTACATTTCTTAAACCCACTCATGGTAATATGACTCCATTTATAGTAATTTCATAAGTGAAAGCCTGGTATTAACCATTCCTGTTATTGGAGAATTTGTATTTCTTGTTATTGACATCTTAGTTTCCATAAAGGAGGGATTCAAAAGACACTTTTGCAAATGAATTAAATGAAGAAATGGATACTGAGAGCTCCTGCTGTTCTATTTTTGTGCTGGGTGTGGTGTAGGCATAGCTGATGTGTGTGGGGCTGGTTGGTGGGGATGCACAGCTGGCCCACAGCAGGAGCAGAGAAAGCAGAGAGCACCCAGTGAGAGGTGCCAGGTGGGCACCACAGCACAGTCACAGCTGTGGGTCTGTGCTGACCCCACGGTGCTTCCCAACCCTGCAAGGCTTGTCACCCAGGCCAGGGCTGACAGGGTCTTCTCCCAGGTCCACTCAGATGGGGGCCTCAGGTACACACAGGGAAATATTTTGCTTCCCCTGATATAATTATTTTAATGAAGGGCAAATAGTGTTCTCTAAATGTGATTCAAGTCCTCAGCTAACAAAAGAAATGGTGTCAATGATCTGAATTGCTTCAGTGGTTTGTCAGTCAGCTGATTCCTAATATCTGAGGACAGTGATTTGAAGTGATCTGGATATTTGCTGACACAACAGCCTTCAACACAAAGGTTCCAACACACAGATGGTGTAAAGCAATGCTTTAAAGTAACTCAATTTGTTCTACAGTTATTGTGTTGGGTCACAAAGCAAAGAAGAGGAAAAGTTTTTCTAGTTTAAATACGTTCCTGATACAGAGCATGTAATGACTTCTTTTTTAGGCAATACAAATCTAATTACAATGCGAAAGTATTCTTCTGAAAAAGGAGGCAATGGATGAGTAAAAGTTTTAAAAATGTTTTAAGGAATCATGGATTGCTCTGGATGGAACTACTCCGTTATACCCACAAATTACAAAAACAAGACATCACAAATACAGCAGTTCCATATTTGCTTCCAAGACACCTCAGAGATCTCAGTATCTTTATCAATAATAAGTGATGGAAATTAGAAAGAAAGACCTGGGGGAAGGCCCTGTCAGCCCTGGCCTGGGTGGCAGGCCTTGCAGGGCTGGGAAGCACCATGGGTCAGCACAAACCCACAGCTGTGACCGTGCTGTGGTGCCCACCTGGCACCTTTTCTGCAGACACGCTGTTTAGCAGCTGCAGTATTTCAGACACTTTATTCTTTAAGTGCTAGTGTTGGGAGAGGGATGGAAGCTACCTAAACGTTTTAATTCAGATCAGAAGTGCACTTCTGAAGTGAACCTGAGTGTCCCTTCCCACACACATGTGGTTCTCACCGTGACACAGCCTCTGGGTTTGTGACACAGCCTCTGGGTTTGTGACACACATTGGACCGGTCTGAGGGTGCATGAACTTGGTTGAACATAAACTGAGGGATGCTCTTGGGGTACATGCAATGCACCCCAAACACAAATCAGCTTTTAGTCTGAGAGATGAGATCAGCCCAACCAGATCCATACAATGCAGAGAATGTCTGGTCCTCAGCACCAGGTGGTCTGGTCTCATCAGAACGTCTGCATAGCCCTACCTGCTCACACAGAACCTGGAAGCATGGTTATTTTGACTCAAAATGCCAAGACTTGTAAGTAGGCCTCTGGTTAGATTTAAATGTAACCAAAATTACTTTAAATTTACCAAAGGTAGGGTAACTCCTGGAGGGCCATTTTTCCTACAGAAGACTACATGTTTGAGAGGATGGATGTATATCCTCCACCACTGTGGAAAACATTTTTTTCCCCACTCAAATCTATGTCATTAAGACATTAGCAGCAAGCCATCCTGTCTTCTGGAGAGAGAAATTTCACCCTCAAACTTTTGTCATTGTTGAGGTAAATTCTAATTTGTCAATAACTACTCATGAAATTTATTTATTCCCAGAGAAACAGTAAGAAAAAAGTTAATCTATTTCACTTCCAAAAAAAAATTAAAATATACTTTAAATACTTTGGCTGTCTCTTTTTTTTTGCATCAGCACAAGCATGAAAAAAGCCTCACAGAAATTTCTATTCTGTCAAAGGCCAATTTAATCAAAAAACATGCAGAGTAACTTTTGTTTTTACCAGCTCTACTTGACACATGTTTTCTGCCTACAAGGGCACTATGTTACACAGTCATTGATATCTGAATGCTATCAAAGTCAGTACACACTTAAATGTGTAAAAGAATCTTTCTCATCTCCACATTAGACTCTTATGTCAAATATTACAGTTTTAAGCAAGTGTCAATGAAACCAAAGCACTCTTCTTCAAAACCTCTCCATAAAATATTTTAACGATTAATTTATACATGTACATAGCTTTCTAAAGGTCTTTTGCAAACCCATAAATCCCCTGTTCTTACGCATTTTAGAACCTTATGCCATTAACCTATCTTTTAAAATTAAGTGATGTAAAAGTTTAACTACTAATTCTGATGTTTCTAGCTTCTTTTGTCTCGTCACTATTCATGTTTAGCTATTTTAGAGTATGATATAAATGTCAGCCTTAAATTAGGAAGCATTCTGTCTGAGCCAATAGTGATGCATTTTAGTAAGTGATTTGATAGATTTTAGGGGCTCATTTTCCTGCTCTGAGGTTTGCATTTCACATTTATTCTGAAGGTCAATTGCCAAGTGAATGAACTGTGTAACAAAGAAACTATCAGATAAAGTTAACAGATGCCTAATTCCCTGGGTAGATGAGTATTTTGGGTGCTATTTGCCTACAGGAAGCCTGTTAATCTCCCAGAGTTGGATTCAGCTGCCACAGCAACAAGTGGCATCCTGGTGCTATATTGTCACTGTTGTAAATGGCCATGCTATCACACGTGACCAGATAAATACAGTATAATACAGAAATACACCAGATCCATGGCTGCTTTAGGGAGCAGAGCAGGGTGGCTGCTAGCTTGCCATTTGCTATCACTTTGGATGTGAAAGTGAAGAGATTCCTGTTTCTATAATTCTACTTAATGCTCACACTTAATGAGCAACACCTAAAATTTGCCTTGGGAACCCTCTGAAGGCTGAGTAACTGCTGAATTCCCTTGTCATGTTACTATTCACAGTGAAAAAAAGGGACAAAGCAGGACCCTTTTATTTATGCTCTCTGATAACAATGTCATAAGTGAAACCATTTTATTGATTTTTAAATTATGTTAACAGCATACTTAGTAATTCCACACTACAATGGCTTTTTATATTAGATTATGAAAGATTGATAATCCATTCTGTGGCCCATTGCTGGTCTGAAGTTTGATGGCAGTAACAATTTCTAAATAAGCACTAAACTGGAAGTGGGAGCACCATTATCACAAGAACAGGGAGTGCAATGAGGAAGATGGAGGTGCAGTCCTCTGGCTTTCCTTAGGAGATATTTGTATGAAAACACTTGACTGTCACTCAGCATAACACACTGGTGCAGTCAGTGGCACCTGTGACAAGTAGCACACAGAGTCAACGAGGATTGACATCTGCAGTCCTCTGGCTTTCCAGTCAAAGGTGACTTTAAGTGTTCAGTTTGTGCAGACTCTAAAAGAAGTTTAAGAAATTATGGATACCGGAAAACAAAACCATTAGTCTGTTTACCTGCTGGCTTTGAGTATATAGGTTCACAGTGGAAACTTATTTTCCATAATATTTCTGATATTTTTTTGATTACATGGTCTGAGCAGAAAAAAAAAAGGTAATTCTTAAGATTACCATGAATATAACTGATTCCATAACTTCAGAAATATGCTATATACAGACTGAAGTGTCAAGATGTAGGGGCAAGTGTACAGGATGCTGTAACCAATCCAGAAATGGAATAGACTAAGAGTGAACTATTTAAATTCCTCTATTTCCTATATCACCTAATTTGGAAACTACTGATACTCCTTTTAAGCAATTTTATGTTTTATTAGGGCTCAACATCCAAGAGATAATCAAGGCTCTTTTTTCCATAACAGCAGATTCCATCTACTTCTAAAAGCAGTAAGGTGCTCCTCTGCAGAACACATTAAATCAAGATATACACAAATGGGCCCATTTACAATCTATGGTGACATACCCAGTTGATTCTAGATTCATTTTCATAACTGAAAAATACAGTTTACAGCTGACTTCCTCTAGTACTAGGTTTTTGGTAATAGAGCCTTAGTTTAGTAAAGAAAGCAATTGAGAAAGTTCCTGACCAGTCAATGGATGCATCAAGAGGTTTGTACAGATGGAAATCTTTTAATTGCTGCCTTTGAATGTCTTTAAGTGTAGAACTGCTGGTGATGCAGGATCACAATTCTTGTAGTGCTGTATATTTGTCCCAGTCCTGATCAGAAATGAATATTTAGAGGCTTAGAAGAGCAAGGCCATAAGCCCTAAGCACGAGGACTGAGTGTGAAGGTTTCCTGCACGGAGGCCATCTGAAGGGTGAGAAGGGAGGGGAATAAACCTAAATATTAAATGTTAAAGCTGCTGCAACCAGAAACACATGGCAGTCCAGACAGCCCATTGCCAGATAAAGCATGTGGCAAACTCAAAGGCCCAATTCAAAGCTGGCAATAGAAAGTCTGTTCAGGCTGCCAAAGAACCAGATGTGTCACGCCTGGAAGACTCTCTTTCCTTCACTGACTCTTTGCTTATGAGTCCTGTGATTGATATCCCAAAAGTAACCATAAAACATTTACAATTTAATGGGAAGTATTATGCTCACCAACATACCTAAATTGTTTTTTTGTATTTTTTTTAAACAAAAGGTTGAAGTTACTTCTTGCCAATTTAAAATACACAAAAAGTGACCCTTTAAATAGTTTATCTTACTATTTCTAATGCTTTGGACTTACCTGGGCTCAATCTGCTACCAATATGTCTTAATTTATGGAGAAGTGTTTGTGAAACGGAGTACAGAGTGTCTTATTTCATTTAATAAACTCAGTTTACAGCTAAATAATACAAATATTTGTGTAGAAATGTGGAGTGAGGTTGGGAAATTCTCATCACAATGTGAATTAAGATGAATTAACATGCATTATGGTTTCATTCACTTTGGAGAATTTAGTAACTTCTGGAGAAAACATTTTGTTTACTGTCATCTGTTCAACACATGAATTTTCTTAGCCAATACTGCCCAGAATTATGTAGGTTCCTGAATTAATGTCTGTGTTTTTCCCCAGAAATTCAATAGGTAAATCAAAAAATCAGAAAATCAGGTGGCAGTGTTATTTATTTTATCTAAAGGGACAACAAAGCTAGAAGCTTGAAGGAAAAGTATGACTTGAAAAATATCCTTCAAGCAGAGAAATAAGGCAGTACAGTTTGGGAATACCTTCTGCTACCAAGAAAAGAAACATAATCTATTTTTGGGGAGCTCTGCTAAACAAAAAAGCCAGAGCTGTTATTAGATGGTAAGGTTTTTACTTCCACAGAGATAAAAAAAGGCTTAATGCTCTGAACTGAAACTTGTGAAAATTTCACCTCTTTGCCCAGTAATCACCTTTTCCTCAAATTAAGGAGCATTCATGTTTGGCTGGATCCTGACTTTGTTGTTGTAATTCCATCAAAACCTCCCTGCAGTACCTTGGCTGCTCTCCCAAAACTCTTGACTGGCACAGCAGTGACTCTGTTTTCAAAGTTCAAGGTGTGGCTATGACTGAGTCATGGCTCGGAATAGTCACGGAACAGTCACTGAATGTGGCATGATGGGTTTGGCTCTTTGCTGGAAGAAGGCAGGGTGGTGAAGGGGCTGCAAGGAAAGACTCAGGGCACTGACAACACACAGCAAGTTCCATTAGTGCCACTCTCCATGCTGGAGATCTGTGGTAATAAGCACATATTTATGCGTTGTTAAAACAACTTACAGTTGATTTCTTGAGACATGCTATTACATTTGTTTATTACTTGATTGTTAAAAAGCATTACCACACTGATTATTTGTTTAACATCAATCTGGAACCTAATTTGCTAAACTATGACAAACCACAAATGCAGAGATCTCCTTTAAGTATTGTGCCTTTGTCACTGAAACACCAAACTTGCCATTTGAGGTTTTATGTAATTCATTTTGCTTAGACAATTCACTGCTATGCTCTCAGAATAAACCACTCCATGCTGCAGAAGTTGGATTTATGAAACATGCTGTAAACATGTTCTGCCTAAGAGCAGGCAGACAGCAAATGCCTAGGGCATCCTGTAATTGTCCTGGGAACACAGTTTCTAAGTCATGTCAGATTTATTACTGTAATTTTCATCACATACCTGATACTATAAATGTTTCTTAAGGTTATATAGTTTTTATCTGAAAAAGACAGATTGTTTAGTCTACCTGACTGCGTGACATCATGCTGTTCATACTTTCTGTATGAAGGACAGTTACCTTTGTGTGGGTTGCTTTGACTTACCAGGTTTGGAGGTATCATGGATAATGATGCACATATTTGTGTGAAGGTATAAAAATATACTTACAACTTTTAGTGAAAAGGGACATTGCTATCAACTTCATCCAGGATGTGTTACACTGGACTGAAACGATCACGTCTCTCAGAGCTATTGTTTATGACCTCTCCCTTACTCCTCCTGTTTGATCCCTATTTCCATCTGTCACACAGAGAAAACTACTAAACCCAAGCAAATACACCAACAAAATCCAAAGGAATCCAACAGAACAGGATACCAAGAGGGTGTCAGTGGAATCTCACACTCAGGTATCAGATATTTCTCAGCATTGCTCACATCTACTCAACATATTACAAAACAGAGCTTTGTCTGTTGATACTTGATGAAAATTTCCTAAGTATGATCTAAGATCTCTCTTGATAAAATAACTCACAAAAATGAACAAAATGCTGAAGAGAGCTGCTAGCTCCTTAAACAAATCATCCCATCAGCATTTCTTCCCTTCTGTCCAAGTGAAACCAAATCCCTAAATTGGCAACATTCATGAAAACAAAAAAAATGTTGAGTTTATTTTCACCTGGATAAGATTGCTATTTATCACACTGTCTGGGCCCACTGTCCTAAAGACCTGTTTCAGAGCTGAAACTGCTATTGCCTGATTACACTGCAGTCGCACAACAGCAAAGATCTGGAAGTATGTGCTGAGCCAGTGGGTAGTAAAATGCCTCAATCCCTACCCAGAATGGCTCTGCAGGCTGTTTACAAGGAGAGATGAGGACAATGAAGTAGCAGAGGGGTGAGAACTGAGAGGCAGGTAGGTATGAGGAAAAAGGGCAGGTTTTTACGCAGCAGGCTGTAATCTCAGCTCAGCACCTGCACAGCCAGCAAAAGGAAAGGTTCTTTGAAAAAGACAGCTGAGAAACTATGTACATAGGCCTTCTGTGAGAGAACTTTTGATGCCAAATGCTATTTCCACCAGGGAGCTGCTGCATGCCAAGATATGTCCCCCAAGCAGCATTTTCACTAAAAATCTCCTGCTGCTGCTGTAGCACCCGGTGTTTTTATGAGACAGAGCTTCTGTGTACTTACTCCCGTCTAAAGGTGAAATGCTGAGCTAGGGAAGGTTGGTTGGTCTATTTGATTTTGCAGAGTTTTTGGCAGATAAATAGGATGTATTTCAATTTGACTGAAATGATCTCGAAGAGTGAGATGAAATTTCAGATGAAAAAATATATAATGTTTGTATTGTTTTATGCTGTCTTGAAAGCATGAATTAGGAAACCTGTGATCAATATTGAATCTTTGCTTTGCTCTATATTTTCTCCTGGAAAAGGACAGTTGCTTTGATGGGATTTATCAGAAATGCAAACAAAAGGGTTTTTTTTTTGAAATTAGCAGCAACAGTAGATGTTCATTAAACATTAAATACAGAACCCAGATGGAGACTTGTGTTTATTTTTGATTTTATTTTTTAAAATCCAGCTAATATCACATTCTCTGCTTTTGTACACTTTCAATTTAAATTGTATTTTCTTACATTGTACACTGGAATAAATTCATAGGGTGAATTCATTTCCATTTGCAATTATTGCAGTCTATAAAGCTGCAATGGGCAAAATATTTGCATTTTGAGCTACACTTGATACGCTATGTCAATTAATACAACAGAAATGTAGAGCTTTAAAAAACCCTTAAATTGTTGGCTCCATATTTCTGCAGCTTCTTTCTTACTATACTTTTTTTGTGACCAGCTATCATTACATCAGGTTTCATGGAAAATGGAGTTGGCATGCTCCATGGCTAAGAACAAGCTGCCAAACACTTCTATTATGCAAGAAGCAGCACAATATATGAGGTGATACTTCGTGTTTATGTTGGAATTTCGGGGTTTTTTCTGTCTTAAATGAAGAATATATCCTTTTGCTGTACTTCCATTTTTGCTTGTGTAAAATAGAGAGGAGTGACCTAAGCCATACACCAGGATAATGTGTGGCCAAAACACCAGAGGCCTCTTTGGCTGCCAAGCTCAACCAAGAGGCAACATTTCCTTCTGTTAATCCTTAACATAACATAAGACAACTCTTACTTCTCTCTTCATAAACTGTAATTTAAAACTCTCCCTTCCTTGTTTCACATGAGTAATAATTGAGCTTAAAACAACAAAATCCCACACGCAATGGGGACACAAGTTTTGATTGCAGTGAAGAGAGTTTGGTGTTTCTGTTTTATGAGCAAGACGTCACTGCTAAAAGCATCTGCATGTTCCTCACAGACAACAGATTCCAGTCTTGTTCTGAGATTACTTCATTGTACAGCATCTGGTGTTTTATAGCCATGCAGTTTAGAAATAAATACTCTCTCTGCAATTTTATAACTTTAGAAATATTCCCTTAAATTCACCCATTTATTTAGTCTTGTAAGAAGCAAAGTTCTTAATAAAACAACTAATTGAAAAATTCCTCCTTTGTTTGCTGGAAATTTGTGCTGGTTTTTTTCTCCTGAAAAAAAGTAATATTTTCCAGTGAGCCAGAGGGACTTTTGTTGCTACATCCACCCTAACAATTAATTTTTCCATTGGGTGCTGTAAAACTGGTCCTCTCAGTATGATCCCTGCATTTCCCTTCAGCATAAAGTCTTTTTTTGTTTGTTAAAATTATTTTTTATTTTAACAGAATTATTATTTTGCATTTTTATTGGTCAGCTATTAGTTACTCCATTAAGACTGTACTTCATTAGCTCTTACAAGATAACTGAAATCTGGTAGATCCGTTGCTTGTGGCATAAGCATTTAAAATGTATGTCTCTTCCCTCAGCTAATGTCACTTCAGAGTAAATACACTTGAATATTAGGAACCTCCCTCCTCAGTTTTCACAGACATGTCCCCTTTAACCACCCAGGAGAAAGCTTTTCCTCTCCTGCATGCTTCTTTATTCCTGGGATAAGTGTGCAGGCTGCAGTGGCGTGACTTGCTGCAGACTCTGTGACCAAATGTCTTCTAATCCAAAGACCACCCCCAGTGCAGTTGTCACACATAAAAGCTCACATGTATTTTTTCAGTAGAGATAATGGTTACTGGATTAAAGGCAAACAATGCAGAAAGATCAGATTTCACAGAGCAAAGTGTTCATCCATCATTCTCTGCTATTCTGTACCCTAAACATTTTCATGGCACTGTCTCGCTGTCCGCAAATTGTTAGGACTGATCTCATCTGACAAGGTAAAACCTGTGGGTTTTGCCCTCACTCTTACGGTTTTGTTCAGCAGAAGAAAAAATCAGGTTTTCCTGGTCCATGGAGCCCTTCACTCACCATTCCTCTGTGGACCTTTCATAGGATTTGGAGCGGTTGCCCCGCATAAAAAAGAGACATAAGGCTTAACTCATCCTGGGAACTACTCTGTACTGACTCCTTAACATGTAGGACAATGACTTTACTCCACTTTTCCATAATCTCCCAGAGGCTTAAGATAACTAATTTTTTTTAATTCTAAAAAATAAAATGTTCTATACTGTTTTCTCATGTTTGTGGGTGATACATGCTAATCATTACAAATTGTCCTGCACCTGGGTCAGGCAGGGGCAGCCAGTGCTGACTACCAGACTTTTGAGGTGTCTTTTCTCCATCATTCATCATATAGTAAAAAAACCACCAGTTTTTTATGGTGGTTATGAAAAAGGGGTGATAGGTCCAACGAAGAGTTATGAACACAGGAAAAATAACACACTGGTGGGTGGCATGCCGCCCACTGGCTAAGAACTCAGAATAGAGGGAGTGGATGCTAGCAGGGGCACTGATGGTCTTGTAGTGTCCAGGTTTGTGACACCTCTTAACTTGCTTCTGAACTTCAAAAGCACCTGAACTCACTGGACACCTACCTTCTAATTTGATAGACAGTTTTTGGCAGGTAAGGCTGGATGGAAGGCCTTGAAAGATATAACTACTTCATGTGGCAAACGACATATGCTGTAGACAGGAGGAAAGGCTGAAGACCCCAAGTTCTCCCTCACCCAGTTTGAGCCTGAGATACCCACATTTCTGTCTCTGTGTTGGCCCAGAATCACCTGGCAAGAGTAAATCAGCAACTTTGTTGTGTCTGTCTGACAGAGATAGATAAAAACCTTCTTCACTGAGAGGTTTGTCAAGCATTGGAACAGGCTGCCCTGTTCACATCTCAGCTATTCCTGGGGGTCTTTAAAAAACATATGGATGTGGTGCTTAGGAACATGGTTCAGTAGTGGATTCTGCTGTGTTAGGTTACCAGCTGGACTCAGCGATCTTCAAGGTCTTTTATAAACTAAACAATTTTACGGTTCTATGATTCTATGACCAGATGATGTCCTTTTGCCTGGGGCCTCTGAGAGATATGGTACACCAAATGTGCTCAGACACTGCACAGCCCATGGCAAGCAGACAGGGTTCCTCCCAAGACCTGGTCTGGACACAGGAGCCCTCTGTTCCTGTGTTTCCTGCTCCTCACAGCTGCTTCAGAGGGAGAATTACCACACTCTCTCAGGACAACTTAGTGTTGAACAGAAAAAACCCTTGCACTAGTGATCAAAACCTGCATAATTGAATATTTCACTGCAGTTTACATTTTAGGCTAGGCCTCTGGAAATACATTAGGAATTATTTTTATGCTGCTGGATAGTGATTACAAGACATTTTATCCCTTATACATAAATGCTTTGATTTCCTCTGAAGCTTTTTTTCCCCCGTATCAAAACCTGACTATATGTTTGACTATTTCAAAACTAAGAGAGCTGCTTCTGGTAAAAGCAAAATAAAAGAGCCTCAGCTGAACAAACTGAAGGTGAAACTATTTGATCTTTCACACGGAAAAGCAAATTACTTAATGTTCTCTCAATGATCTCCATTTACATTTTTTACCATTGTTGCTACCACAGGCAGATGGATCAGGGATCCAGCCTGTTGATAAGGGAGCAGAATAAGGACACGCTGTGCTGTCTTTGTGCTGCTGGGTATATTTACACTCTGTGGTACTGGCAAGGACACAAGCTCATTCTGCAGAGAGATCTGAGTTACCAGCCCAGACTTGGCATTGTGCTTGCATGGTGACTCCTGTTATTTGGTTTAAATTCTGGACAGACCGTGGTTTTGGCTGTCTGTGCTATACAGTTCAAGTATTACCTCCCTGAAAGGTGAAAAAGGTCCAATGTTTATTTCCCTGAAAATATGAAACTGTGCTGTGACAAAAAAGACAGAGCTATTAATACAACTTAGTTAATTAAATGTCTCCCCTGCTTTCTTGCCATGTAATAGCTATTGTTTTCCTAACACCAACCAATTTAATAAATAAAGGCTATTTTTTCTGTAGGCTCTATCACACCAATCTCATTTGTTATGTAAAGAAGGACTTACAGCTTCTGCAGACATTAAGCATAATGAAATCCCTTTGCTTAAAAAACCCACAGGATGATGGTTAGTACCAAGGTTAAATTTTTCTTTAGTTTTGCAATTTCAGGAAAGTACTTATTTGAAAATAAACATCATACTATTCTCTCTTTAAGTCTGAAATACTCATTTGTGATTGTTTCATTGACATAGGTCTGGAGAGGAATCTGGCAGCCAGGACTGATCAAGGTGCTGAATTCTGCTGAGGTAAACCCACAGTGTGCTCCTTGGAATACACACCTAGAATTAACTGATTTCAGACAGCTGTCCCCAGTGTACAGGGAGACTAACAGACTCGAGGTACACAGGCAGGTACCAAAACCTCAGCCATTCCTGCCCCTTCCCTGTGCCAACACAAACACAGAGGCTCTGCAGCAGCCAAGTCACAACCTGATAAGCTGTCAATTAGTCCTGGGGGAAAAGAATGAAGAAGTGTTGTTTTTTTTTTTTTTTCTCTCAGTGCTCCTGGAATTGTCTTGCTGTAGGCAGAGAAGTGCCAGTTCCTGAGCAGAGGCTGCACATCTGGAAGAGCAGCAGCACAGCTGACTGCTGTGGCAGCAGGTAGCCACTAGTGTGGGTTTGCACACTAGTGCAGGGTTTGGCTGTATGACTGCCCTGCAGCCTCAGAGAAGCATCTGGTGGTAATCTTGGTAGGAGTACGGTGGAATAAAGAGTTTTTCATTAGGCCTGCTAAAGTAATTTAGAATAGTTTGAATTAGAAGGAACCTTTAAAAGTCATCTACTTCAATGCCCCCAGAGGGACATCTTTCACTAGTTCAGGTTGCCCAGACAGGTGGTAGATGATCCATCCCTGGAATCCTTCAAGGTCAGGTTAGATGGAGTTCTGGGCAACCAGAGCTATTCCAGTACACTGTGCCAGTGTTCCAGTATTCTCATTGTAGAAGATTTCTTTATCTATCTTGTCTAAATCTCTTTTAGTTTAAAACCATTACCCATTGTCCTGTCACTACAGGCCCCACTAAAAGGTTTGTCCCCATCTTTCTTATAAGCTCCCTATAAGTACTGAGAGGTGGCAATGGGGTCTCCCTGGAGTCTTTTCTTCTTCAGGCTGAACAACCCCAACTCTCCCAGCCTTTCCCCACAGGAGAGGTGCTTCAGTCCTCTGACCATTTTTGTAACCCTCCTCTGGACTTGTTCCAACAGCTCCATGTCCTTATGTTGGGGTCCCCAGAGCTGGATGCACTGGAGCACTCCAGGTGGGGTCTCATGAGACTGGAGTAGATGGGCAGAATCACCTCCCTCGACCTGCTGGCCATACTTCTGTTGGTGCAGCCCAGGATATGATTGGCTTTCTGGGCTGTGAATGCCCAGAATAAATTTTAAAATTTATTTTTAATCTCAACTAAAAAGAGCTTCTTTTTTATCTGTGAGTCAACCATGAAGTGCTGCTAACTGTATCATTACTATTCTGAAGATATTTGAAATACAGTATTAGAAACAGTAAGTTTTTCTTAGAATAATTTTACTATAATATAACCTTACAAACAAACTAATTTTCAAGGTCCTGCTGTGGTAGTCTCCCTTATATGACAGCCTTAACTGAGCTGCAGAACACAAAGAAAAGAAAAACTGTTTTGATTTGGTAGGATTCATATGTTCTTTCCACAGCTGTATTTAAGTAATCTAGAACATCTCTTTGGAAAATGCTGTTCTGTGTATTGTTTTGTGTGGTAATTTTATGGTGTGGATTCTCTTTAAATAAATACACTTTAAGTCCCATTGTTCCCCAGAGCAAGAGGAGGCTCAGCAGAGCATTGTTCCCCAGAGCATTCAGCCTGCACAGGCAGACACAGAAGGAAAGAACTCATGCTCCCTGTCCACTGTTGGATTCCAGCTCCCATCCCATCCTCCTAATTTGGCAAGTTCAGGCACAAAATAATAGAAAAAAATGGGATTTATTGTCCCCATCCATTTGTTGGTCTGAGTATATTTTCAATTCAGAGTACTTTGGCTTACCTACCCTTAGGTGCCTTCCACAAAATGCAGTTTTGGAGTTTTCTTTGCAGATATTTTCCTGAAAACCACTGTCTGTTTAAGGTATGATTCTGATCTCATATACTGAGGTGCAAATTAGTAGCATCATTGAAATTCATGTACATTTTGCTGTAATGCCAACATCAAATCAGAATCATAACTTTGTACCCATATGTACAGTCATGTAAACAAAGCCTTTAAATCAGAATCATAATGAATTGAAAAAAAATTAGGATTAGGTTTAACTGTCTCCAGAATTTTGCTGACTGTGGATTTGTTCTTGCAAATCTGAGACCAGCAAAAAATTTGAGTGTTTTACCCATAGTAGAGTTTTCAGAGAGAGGTCTAATGTATAACTGTAATTATTGGTTCTCATTTTCCAGCTAAATCTGTTTATCATCAATAGGATGGAGAGCAGGGGTTTCACTTGTTTTCTGCATGAAAAACAATACTGATAACATAAATATGTAAGTTAGGTGGACAGGGGACAGTAACAATGCTGTTTATTTTTAATTATTTTCTATTTTTATTTTGTATTGAGAAAAAATCTTTTAATCTCCTGCTTGAGAGCAAAACAAATCATATTGCCTGAGCAGTAAAAATAATGACTGTTGACCTACACTGCTGTTCTGTTTTTAGTGCTATATGCATGCTTACAGCAGGTTTTGCTTGCAGAACTGAAGAGATGCCCAATATATGATCACTATAACTGTCTATTTCTTGACTTTTGCATGAACATTATGCACACAGTGCCCCCTGAAATACTATGTTCTACCACAGAAGAGGGAGTACAGTTTCTGTCATATATTCAGAAATAAAATGAAGGAGAAAACATAAGTGAAGAGCTGTTCTGCAAAACAAAGATGACAGAGTTTTCCTCCAGGAGATAGTGAGAGATGATTGATGGTGTCCATTCACCTTCAACTGGATACAACAATAAATGTTTCCTACAGCATTTTGACCATGTAAGGCCATTTCAGACATGTGGATGACATTTTTACAGATACTAGAATTTCAGGAAACGAGACTTTGGGATCCTGTGCAGTCTGGGATACACTCCTATGCAGTGTATGAAGCTAAGTGTTCCCTATAAAATATCAGCAGTGTATTCAAGAAAAACAGATTTTTAACCTCCCTTTTTCAAATTCACTCCTTTTACAACTGTGAGTTTCCTTCTGGACTAAAAGTAGGTTCCATTGTCTTTTATGTGAATTGCTCACATATTTTAGATTCCTTTTTTCTTTAATAAAAAAAGAATCAATATATATGTAATTTATATAATGTCTGTCCCCTGTTAAGTGCTTGTTAAGTCCTGTACAAAACGTTCAGATTTGAGAACTTCATTTTAAGGAGCCTATGAGCGTGAACTCACAAGAGCAGCATCCGGAAGTGAGCATAGTGTAGGGGTGGGAGCTTTGGAGTTCACTGCAACTGCTACCAGAAGCTCTGGGAAAAGCTATATTTCTTTGCCTGCTTGAGACAATGAAGCTGGTGTATCCAAAGGGGATGCTTCAGACTGAGGGTATAGGCAGATTTTATATGTGAATTCCTTATTTTTAGAAGTATCTTTTTCTAAGTACCTCTTAGATGTACCCCAGGTTTTTTTTTTTTTTTGCAGAACATAACTGTTGGATACAACCCTGAACATGGATTTTCTTTGATAATAGACTACATTCCCATTTGTAACATACAGACTTCTAAAAACGAGGAAAGTGTGAGTCTTTACTGGAATTTCTTTTACGCTTCCAAAAGAATCATTCTTACTGAAAGGCCATAGGTTGCATATAAGGTAAGAAACCTAGGACAGGTCCAAAGCTCCTAAGTATGGGTGCAAGTTTTGCCCATGTCTTGATATTTTATATCTTGCCTTTCCACGCTATTTTCCCCACCTTCTCCACCTGCAGAGGTCAGAAGCCACAGCACCAGGCAACGGTGTCCCAGTTTGGATAAGCGTGGGAACCAGGCTCACATGGTGACATGAACCTGTGTATCAGTTTAGACACAGCCATAATAAACTGGGAGTCTCCTTGCCTAGCACGCACTTCACCTAGGTAGTGAGGATGTGTGTACTGTTGTTCCAATTATTTTGAAAAAGAAAGTAAAAGAGGGAAAGAAAGAGCAACCAAAACACTTCGTATTTTTCACTTATAATGAGGAGTGCAGAGAAACTTTAAAAGGTAAATTTATCATGCTTGGACATAAAGGACAAAAATAATCAAAACTTGATCTTTTTTCCTATAGGGCAACGTAAGTATTATTGTGCAGGGGGAATAACAGGTAATGAGAAAACACATAATTAGAGCTCTGGTGTTGGGACAAGAATAGGTAAGTGGTCCCAGAGCTGTTGTGGATTTTACTGATCTATGCTGGTTTTAGGAATCAGTGGTGTTTGACTAGAGAATTGTTTGTTATTAAAAAAAAAAAAGGATAAGTTAAATTGTTTTTGCTAGACAGCTCACAGCTTTTCACCTCTTAGAAGCTCCCTGACATTATCCGGAGAAGCACTAAGTTTGGTTTTTGTCTGAATGAATATAATTACCTTCCCTCTCATGCTGTTGGTGTGCTTTGCAAATGCTTTTTTTGCCAGTTGTGTTCATGACATTTTACTTTGACTTGGGGGTGGGGATGGAGAGCTGAGCAGCAGGGAGAAAGAACTTTTTTTACATAGCAGAGCTTTTTGTCCCTGATTAAAACATTTGGAAAAAATCTGCAGAGGGAATAGCACAGGAGGAGTTCCTTTCCACTTCTCAATTCCCTCAGCAACTCATTTTCGTCACACTCCCATGTGTTTTTTCCATGAGACAGAACAATTGCCAGCCATTGTGTGGAAGGTACTGTGGGATCAGAGGTGCTTAGTTATGGTATGTAGGGGTATTAATGGGCATTAAAATACCTGAAATTTGCTGAATGCTCTCAGATTTGATATCTGTCCTTATCTACATGAACAGTTGGTTTGTGCAATTTTCCGGATGTCGTGTCCCAGTAGCTACAGCATATTATATCTTGGAGTAGAGAACATTTTTTTATGGTTCTCTGTTTCCTTGCTATCCACCTCCACATGGCTTCCAGGTTATTTTATGTGGTTATTACACAGTAAGCATGTACCATAGCCTTCATCTGACCAAGGGAAATGATAATTATCTGCAGTACTGCAACCCACTGAAGAATAACATTTTGGAGGAGTTATCATCTTGATGCAATATTTAAAAAGACCCAAATCTTGCAACAAAAAAACTTTGAGAAAAACCAGACAAGTTATTTCAGCCTTTGCCTGCGCTTGGTCATTTGCAAGTGAGAGAAGAGGTGAGATGAGGAACACTTCTGAAAAGCCTTTAGAAGAACAAAAAGTGGGGGAGAAATCGGAGGCAGCATGCTGAGCCACCATGTACAGGTGGAGGTAGATGAACTGAAGTAAAGAAGATCATAGTAGTGATTTTTAAAGAACAAATGAGAGATATTTTCTATTCTAAGAAATCTTGACCAGCTAGTGGGAAGCCATCTCTTTCTTCATATGATTCCCAAGAGTAGGAAGATTGCTGCATCTGGTAAAAAACCCCCACAAAACTCCATGTGCTTCACCCCTCTGTAAAACTATCAAAAGGCTCCTACTAGATTCATTTTATGTCTCCCACTTCCTGTAACAGGAAGAAACAGTGAATAAGTGATCTCTGTCCACTAGGTCCATGTGATTCAAAGCTTATAGACATCTCTCAGAGTCTAAATTGTTTCTACTGGAGACCAGAGTTCTAGTTTACTTGGTTATTTCAGGAACTTAAACCATTCCCATATATTTGGTTATCCTTGTTGCTCCTGTGTGAACTTCTGGTAATTGCCTCCTGGAAAATCCTCTTGAATATTCCACATCTACTCTGTCCAAACCCTGATGTGTGTGTTTGCCTCCCACTTATCCACTTCCCCTGGAACCTTTGGACAGAACATAGAAAGGCAGGAAGGAAAAAAGTGTGTGTGAGTATAGTTTTGAATTTGCTGTTGAGTGGCTGATTAGCAGTGTCTTCTAGAGAGCTCCTCTTGAGTTCCTTCAGGCTGAGCTCTCGCAAAGTGTGTGAGGCAGAAGACAAATACAACTGTCCCTCAGTCTCCCCAAGAGCTCTGAGTGCTTCTTCCTCTTTGCTGAGACTCCACAAATACTTGCTGACTTCCCAAAGTTATCTAGAACACATTTACTTAAAGATGTGCCCATATGGCACACCTGCCCTGTTTGACATGGTTTGGAGAGCCATGTGCACTAAGTTAATTGTCTTGGGTCTGAGTCCTCAACCAAAGAGTTACAATTACGTATGCCTCCAAGTGCTGACCTGAGTTTATGAGAAATGTTTCCATTGCTTTTTTTTTTTTGTTGTTCTTTTTTTTTCTTCTCATTCTTTTGCCCTAATTATACTAATGCCTTTTCCCTTCATGGTACAGCTCATGACACAATAGAAATTACTAGGATTCACAGATGTTTCTTGGCACAAAAAGAAGTCAGCTTGTCGGGACAGCCCTTTTCATGGTGAACATTAGCAAATTATTCACCTCCTAATTGGCTTTCCCAAAAAAAACCTACCAAAATTTTTCCCCTTGAGTGACAGTCAGGTTCAAGAGTAATGGCAATACTTGCTCAACTGTTTCTAATCAATGGCACACAGAAGAGTTTAAATGATCCTGCCCAGGACACTGTGATGATGACACATGGACAAGATATATTTGTAATCCTGTAGAAACCTCCATGCCATTTCAAATTAACTTTCCATCATCTTTTATTGACACAAATAATGCCAGGATAGTAAAAATGGAAAATATTAGTAGAGTGGGAAAAATATTAGCTTGTTTTTCCAGTTTGTGTTACACATGTGGTACACATTCTGGTTTCTGTTTCAAATATTGACCACATTTTCAGCAAGGCTTGTAAATGTATCTTGGCCCCCTACTACAATTGCCTATTGACCAAGAGTTTTTATAATTAACTCTAGCTTCTTTTTTTTTTTTTTGACAGTGATTTTCTTGCCCAACTTTTGGAAGCTGATGAGAAGTCTCATTTTTTTGGACTAGAGTCTATGCAAAAGCTTCTAAAACAGAGATCAACAAAGGAGAGTTTGGATGGGTCTTTCACATGTTGCCTTGGAATATGAAATTCTGAAACAAGAAAATTATTTTTAAAACTTTGAACAAAATTTTTGAGTTACATTAATGAGCAGAGGTACAATATTTGAACTTTTATGCATGTTATTCTATTTGAACTGACTTGATTATAGTTGATGATGTCACTTAAACCTAGAGGATAGTAAAATGTGTATTTTGACATTTAGTCAAAATTAATAGATAACTTCCATGATTAATATTCAGAAAAATTTAAGCACCACCACTGACAATGTGTTATTCATCTCCATGTCATCTGGAAACAAACTGAATGCTACCTTGAATTAAAAAAAATCAAGACCATGGAGACCATGCCTGTGCTATGGGCTCCAGGTAGAGAGAACAGAGCTGTTGCACAAAACTTACAGCGGGACCCTGGCTTTTAAGAACAGTTTAGTTTTCTGTCCTGCTACTTGTTGGCACTGTCAGGAGCATTCCTGACTGTGGTGGCCTGTTTGATTTCGCAGTGCAGACAGATACTGGAACGTGAGGAACTGAACAGAGATGGCAAAACAGCTGTCAAGTGTTTAACTATTTTCTATCACTAATAGTGACCCAGGGCTTCATATATNCATATCACATTACCAAATCATTGAAGCTTAGGGAATGTTTTTTTAAACTTCATTTTAGAAGGGGAATTTCTATGCCTGGCTTGACTACTCCAATAAAACAAAAAGAATAATACAGCTCTTACTTCCACAGAGAGGTGTGCTTATCCTGATGAATTTGCTGGTCACTCCGAAAGAATTTTATACTGTATGTAGACACACGCCACTGGCTTCTAATGCTGCTGTATTTCACTGCCTTTTCATTTGCATCATAAACTTACTATGTTAATTACTTACTAAAAACAAAGTCTTTAAACAGGGCAAAGAATATACACTTTGGAGGCAAGTTCACTTTTTACAACTACTTAGGTCAATCTTTCCCTTTCTAACACAAGTTTGAACTGCCGTTGGAACAAAAAAGAAAAGTCTAGTTTGAAATGCACGTGAAAGCTTTAGTCTCCACTTGCTTACAGTAAAGTTGAGTTCCCTTATTGCTTGAACTTTTTGTGCATTCCCTAATATGAGCACACACTGTTCAACTTTTTAGAAACAATTTCAAGTTCCAGTACAATTGTATCTTAAAGGAAAATACAAATCTTCATTCATTTCAGAGCACGGTGGAACCTCAAAACCCTTTATTTCCCCCCTGTATAATCGCAATTCCCTTTTCCACAAGGACACTGAAATTTTTTTTTCTTTTCCCCTAGCGTAGCATCCTTCCTTTGGCTAGCAGAGACTCGCAGCACCTATTTCAAGAACTACATGCGACAACTGCCAGCAAACGAGCCCACGACCAGGTCGGCGGCGGGAGGGGCGCCCGAGCACGCAGGCACCAGCGGGCTCTGGCCGGCGGTGCGGAGCGGGCGCGGCCGCGGTGCGCGGAGCGGGGCGCGGGCGGACTTACCCGGAGTAGCGGCCGCGGTGGCCGCGGAGCGGCAGCGCAGCCTGGAGGCAGAGCAGACAAAGGGGCAGGAGCCCGCGGAGCGGCATCGTGCGGGGCCGCGCCGTCACCGCCGGCACCGCCACCGCCGGCACAGCCACCCCCGTCACCGCCACCGCCACCGCCGCCGCGCCCGCCCCAGGTGGCGGCTGGTGCCGCGCACACAAAGCCGGGGCCGGAGCCGGGAGGAGCGGGGCGCTCGGAGGTGTCGCTGGTCGCCAGCGGCGCGGGCAGAAAGTCGGGGGAGGACGCCCGTCGGC
>VXAX01007200.1:504542-731447 GCA_013399835.1 Leptocoma aspasia
AGCCCGGGGGCCGGCAAGGGCCGGGCGGTGGCGAGCAGCGCCCCGCGGGCACGGTGGCTCCGTCGGGGCCGGCGGGACGAGGGATGCGGCGGGGTGGGCTTCGGCTGCAGGTGCGGCCGGGCAGCCGGCCAAGGGCCGCTTAGCGCGCTGTCAGTGGCATCGGGGATTATCCGCGGGGTTTTCCCGGCTGGGCAAGAGCGGAGGCTGATGAGAGGGCAGAGACACACTTCCGTGAAACAAAGAGTGGTGGAGAGCCCATTAGGAACCATAATGGCACGAAAAAGTGGGATTTCAGGTTACTGGTGTGGTCAAAATCTTGTGGCTGAGTAGTGAGAATGGAAGAGACACTGATAAATTAGAATGAATTAAAAGCCTAGCATGTTTTCAAAACTGGACTTTTACTGTCTCTTCCGCACTGGTGAGGATGAAAGATCCACATAAAGATAAGCCATTGGAGCACTGAGAATAACAAGGAAAATGAGGAGAGTTTTGCTGCAAATAATTGTAGTTTATAGAAAACACATGGAGTACCTGTTAAAGAAGATATAGGTAAAAATATAAGGCAAATATGGAGTAAATGGATAGCCCCTTTGATACCTTTATGTTGAATTTACCAAAAAGGAGCAAAAAGTGTTTCAAACCCAAACTGATTCTCAGCCTCTCTGAGAGCAAAATGAACGAGTGGGCTGTAGACAAATAAAACCAGCTGACATTTGAACGTGTGAGAACTACTCTAAATCCCTGTTAATGTTTCAGAAACACAGGGAGCCTTTTGAAAAAGGACTGTATTAAACCACACACACTTTGTATTCTCTGGTTGAAAGGCAAACAAGCATTTTCCTTTGTCTCTTTTTCATACTGGCTCCAAATCTGACAGTAGTTGTGTGATAGAGTCTGGAGGTGGAAAAGACTTTGTCCAAGGCAGAATTATTCTCTTTGGTCTGGTTATTGGTGTTCTCTCTCTTGAGCTTCCCACCCTCCATAACATGCCCCACTTAAAATCTCAAATATATTTCTGGTGAGAATATGCAGAGGTGAATGTGTGTGTGCGCTTACATAATGTACACCTCTTGTTAATGGAAAACACTTTCCATTAACTACAGGCAGGCCCCCAAATCTGTTCTGTGAATCTTCAGTCTCATAATAAAGGCAACTTCACCTTTACAAACATCTATTTCATAAAAGCTCTGCTCTCTGTATAGAAGTGACTTCAAAGGTAGAGTTGAGCAACTGACTTTTGAAGGGCATGAGTATGATATTAAAGCAAAACCCACTGCTTTACACATTTGCTTTTCTTACTGTGTATCCTTGCTACACCTCAACTGCATTGGTAATACACTAATTTATTTAAATATTAAAAAAAAAAAGTAGTTTGGCTATTATTCTAAAGTATTTGCTTTCCAGATGAAAACCTGACTCTATTAGAGGTAGTAAGAATTTTACTTTTGGCATCTGATTGTAGAATAGCTTGGCTATTATTCTAAAAACTTTGCTTTCAAGAAGAAAACTTGGCTCCATTTGAGTTAGAGAGAATGTAATTATGGGCTTCTGTGGCTCTAAGTTTCAGTCTTAAATCCTGCCTTCCTGTGACATTCCCTGAAAGTAAAATGCAAGAAGGTATGAGTTGGAAAGGGAATTCAAGGACCAAAACCAAACAGGGAAGGAAAATAACACAATGGGAAATAAAGACTCGAAAAAAGTTGTTGCTACCTTTGTTAATATGTACTACTTCTGGCACTTTAAAATACATTTTAAGTTTAATTTTAAAGTACACTTTTAGATCTGTGGAGAAGCTGTAGACTGAAATTACTCAAAATACCTAAAAGGGCTTTAAGGGAGGTAGGGATAGTGAGGCAGGTCCATTGGTGTCTCTTTGATCCATCAGTTGAAATTGTACTATGTTACAGGGCATACTGGAGGGAGGGCTGGAATTCTGTCATGCTGGCAGCTAGGCAAGGATTAAAACACTGTAGTCGAGCCTGGAAGTTACACATGTGGTAAATCTACTTTCCTGAGAAGGTGGGGGTATCAAACTTGCACCCAGCTAAGCAAAGGATTTGAGACAAAGAAAATCAGAGTTTCTTTTCCTTCTCTTCTTGGAACAGAAAAGACAAATTGCCAGCACCAAGGGCAGCTTGGTAGTGATAACAGAACAGCTCTCTTCTGTTCTGGATGGAACAGAAGAGAGCAAACTGAGATATGGTTTCCCTCTCAATGAAGCAAGTTGAGGGATTTATCACAGCGTCCTACACTTTACAAGGAACACAGGCTGCTGAAACAGAGGCAATTCTACACAGAGGAAACAAGAAAGGCTTCATTTAAAGTGAGTGGGCAGGCAGCCTACATTTGGTACCTAGACTTGAGAACAAGCCACTTATTGGGAAGAACAGAAAAAGGGCATTAGCTTCTTATAAGCATATTTTATACCTTTGAGTTGTCCCAGCTCTCACCTTCATGAGAAGGTTGCATTGGCTTGAGTAAACAATCCTTGCTGCACATTTGATAGAGACATAACAGTTCAGAAACAGAAGTTTAAAAGACATTTACATTTTCTAGTTTAAATCATACCCTTTAATGATAAACTAGACTAAGCGTGCTCATGCTGGCATTTTCTCTGTTATAACTCATTAAAAAAGATTGAAGTTGATTGAGTGCAATGTCCTTTTCAAGATCTAGTCTTTTAACTCCTACATTTCTTTTAACTCCTACAGAAACCTTGTCAGACGAAGAACAGTGAAAGTGGCCCTACTGATTATGTTCTAGATTAGGTTTGTGCTCTAAAAGAATGAATGTGATATAATCCATGCATGAGTGCCATGGCTAGTTAGCCTTAACTAACCACTCTGTGTAGTCAGGAGGGTTACATTAGCAACAGAGAGCTGATAACCTGAGAATTTCCCACTCCTAGGTGTTGGTTATTCAGGTTATGCTGGGTTTTGCACTATCAGAGACAGGCTGCTGTTGGTACCTGAGACAGTTTTGTTACAATGAACTGGTGCTTGACATTACCTTGGAGGGTATTCAGACATAATTTTCTTACTAAAATGAAGTACAAGTATCTTTGGAAGGGATGAACTTTGCAATGAAGAATCTTGACATTCTGTCTTCAACTTGGGGATGCTGCATCACCATAACTGAAAAATTAGCACTTAGAGAATTTCTGTCTTCTGCTATTATTCTGTTATTCTGCAGGAGGACAGGAATACAGGTTAAATATTATTTTCTGTTTTGTAGAATTGAAAGACATTTAAGTATGGGTTTGCTTTAGAAGCAGGTAAAGGAAAATAGGTGTATGATAGACAATTCAGCAACAGATCAACCCTCCATAGAAGCCTTTAGGAACCATACCGACAAATAACATCAGAGCACAGTATTACAAACCTGATGAGTCCATTCCTTAATATAGTTTTAGTCTTGGAAAGACTGCTATACTTTTTTTCATAGGTTTCTTTATATGTATGGAATTCTTAGAGCTAAGCATAGGAGAAAGTCTTTAAAGGCTCTGCAGCAGGCACCATTATGAAGAAAAGCTGTATTGGGATTCTGCCTTAAGACACATGTGGCAACATAGTTTCAAACTTTTTGGCCAAGTGTTCTGAAAAAAAAGCACTGCTCATGACAAATAAGAGGTGTATATAACTGGATGAACAAATTCCAGTGTCTAGACTTTGTCTCAGATGTCCTTACCCCTGCTAAATAAAGAAACAATACACACATAAAGAAACTATATAAAAATATTCCCTATATTGAACTTAAAGGATTTTTGAGTGAAAATGCAGCCTTTTATTAGGGAAGAGATTCTTCTGTCATTTCTGTTCTGCTGAAAATTTCAAGCTGGGGAAATATGAGGATGGCAATTTAAAAATTTCTTGCGCCTCCTACACAAATCATGTGTATTTACTTTCTGTATAAATGATTTGTGTGTAGTAACACATTGCACTTGTATTGCACATTTCTCCATCCTTCTCTGAACTTCTGTACTTTACAGTAGTTAAAGATCTCAGCCTTCCTCTAACTTAATGTAACCAGTATTTTGGAGTTGTTTTGCAGGTGGGCATACTAAGCTATGCGGAGGCTGGGTAATTTGTCCCAAGAGTAAGAGCAAGTCTTTAGCAACTGTAAGTCTAGCATTTGGATTTCATGACTATAACCACTCAAACATATGGAATTTGTGAATTTGTATTTGATTGTACTTCTGATTTTAAAGGCAAATATTTTAGTTCCCAGAGTCTCAAACTTGTCTTAGTGTACTTGGGCTTAGATACAGTCTCACTTCTTTTGCTTCAACGATAGGTGACATATTCCCAATGAAAGATTTTATGCCATAAAATCATAGAATCATAGAATCATCAAGGCTGGAAAAGACCATTGAGGTTGGAAAAGATCAACAGGTCCAACCATTAACTGAGCATTGCCTACTCCATTCAATGTTCAATATCTGTTTTTAAAATACATATTATTAGCAAAAATTGAAGACCCAGTAATTAGTTTTTACAGTGTTGAGAAGAAAGAAAAATGATAACAATGTTTATTTTGAAACACTGCTAGAAATCTTCTGAATCAGCACTACTCTATAGCAGCTACTGCCCACAAAAATGGCAGGTGCCAAATACTTATTTATAACAGTAGGCATTTGCCATATATACACGTGTGAAAATATTGAGAAGGAAAGGGTACATTCAGTACAATAGTGTTTTGTGTGACTCCCCAGACAACTCCTGGCTGCAGACATTCTGCAGTGAACTATTATTATATCTTCTGGGAGGAAAGGGAGCATTACGTAGAATATCGTACTGGAGGTAGGTGAAGCAGAAACTATGGAGTTGTTAATTTATCTGTCAGCTGCACTGGCATGAAAAGTGTCTTTCCTCCTCCTCTCTTTCTCACCCTTAACACTGACTCATAATTATCAGGTCATTTTGCCATCTGTGCCTGGAATGATATTTTGATTGTCCTCCTTCGAATTTGGATGCCTCAATAGCTTGAAACTATATAATTAGGTAGTATGTACTTCAGAGCTTTATGCAACTTGCATGCCGAAAAATGCTGAAAAGGCTGGAAAATATGAATGGTGAAAAATACTTGCATTACAGAATTTTGTCAGTTCTGAAACATTAAAAAGCCGAGGAATAAAATCTAGGTCTGGTGAAATATGTCAGAAGAGGGAACCCCAAAAGGATATTTAATGCAAACATCCTTTGGTCTTACAAGCAGGCAACACTACAGTGAGATCATAGCATCTGTCTGACAACAACTCCTAAAAAAAAGTGGGTGCATGTGACCTGGGCTATGAGAGGAATTGTTTCAGCTGGGAAGCAGGGACTTGCCAGAGCCCCGAGGAGCCCTGCCTGCACCTGCCCAGGGCTCCCCAGCCATGCCAGCCCAGCGCCCACGTCAGCCCCTGCCCCAGTGATGCCACAGCAGAGCTGGTCTCCAGCTCCCCTGGCCGTGGGCCACTACAAAGCAGGCCCACATCCTGGGGCTGGGGCTGCCCAGGGAGACCCTAATGCTCCCAGCCCACAGGGAACTGCCCTCTTCTGCTCCCTGACACTACAGGTCTGGTTATCCTCTCCAGCTTGGTTATCCTCTTCCCTTGGCTGACACAGTGAAGGCACACACAGCCTGGAAGCTCAAAACAGAGGCAAGTGGCTACAAAGCCAGAAGAGGCAAGGTGGCAGGATCTTGCAGGTCCCAGAAGTTGCATTGTAGCCATAAATATGGAAATACAATGCCAAAAAGTAATCTGAACTCACCCCCCCCCCATTTGTGATTCACACCTCACTTGCATTTTACAGCCACTGTGTTATTTTGACCAATATTATACCAACTTAAAAAGAGCTGACTTTACAAAATTCTGTAAAAATTTTAGGAATTTTTTTTGAAAGAACTTTATAATGAGAATTTAATAATTTTGTTATTTCATCATTTGATAGAAATTGTGGGATTCATATATTTTCACTGAAATGTCATCTCTTATAATGTCCTGTTGGGGAGTCCTTCCTTTAAATGTGATTCTTTAAACATACTCATTTAATTTAAACATTTTAAAGAACAACCTGTAAAACTCTTTATGAAGAGAAAGTATGGAAAACAGTTTGTTTAAAGAAAGAAAAAATTGCTGAAGAGGCCCATTAATGTTTTCCTCCAGGGCACACCGAGCATTGTGTTCACCTGACATCCATGTTGGTAATGGCGTTTCACAGAGCATGACAGTGCAGGAAGGACACATGATACAGTTAAAGAACGTTTTAGATTACAGTTTAGTTTTCTCCCTTTGTCATTGGCAGGCAGAGTTATCTGAATGTGACGTCCAAGCTAGTCCGCAAAATACATGATCTGAATGCAATATCTCTTTTTCTTTTTAGAACCTAGTGTTTTATAACTCAGGTACCATGTAGTCTTCACTCATTGCTCTCTTAAATGTGGTGATTTCAGGCATGATAGCAGTGGCTGAGGCAAAGATGTGCAATTTTCTTTCACTTTATTTTTCCTTGGACTGATTAAAATTCCCTTCATAAGCAAATGACACACCCCACTCACCCCCTGCCAGCGCAAAAATTCTCTTGATAGGCCATTCCACTGTTGGAGAAACAAAAAAACCCCAACCTGGAAGCAATATATTAGGAAGAAAAAAAGGGGTTTCAGCTGCTGTGTTACTGCCCAAAGAGGTTAACACATGAAAACAGAGCAGGAGCAGACCAGCAGAGTAGAAAATATCTTTTCCCCTTAGGAGCCTGTTAAACTGTTTTTCTTCTCTGAGTCAGCGGACATCAACTTGTTAACCAAGTGATGACATTCTCTGTTGTTTCTCAACACTATTAAAAGTGTTTCACATATCATCCTCCAATCTCTGTGTGACTGTAGAAGAGGGTTAATCCTTTGTGGTAATATTTAGGCCAGGTATATGTGCAGCTGAAGTATACTAGGTAAGTTCTCCAGGTAAAAAAAACACAATTCAGATTCATTATCGGATCAATTATTCTATTATCAGTTCAATTATCTTGCTAAACTCTAAATGTTTGTGTGTTTGTTCATTTTTCTAGCCCGGATAGTGTCCTGCTTTCTTACCCACAGCTTGTGCATGACATACCAGACAAGAAATAAACATTTTTGAATCTGGGCTCCATAGAGCAAAAACTTTCCTTATTCTAAGACATCAAAGAAGGAACATTGGGACCTTTTCCCTGGAAATGAATTACAATTTTCTGCCCTCTATTAATGCAAAACTTAGTAGTGAAGGTCCATATTAACTGTCAAGTATAGTTTTTCTAAGTAACATCTTCATTAATATGGAAGCATTTTGATGTAATACAATATTGCATTCTGTCATGCAGCTATCACTAGATATAAACAAGCGACTGCATCTGAGAATTTGAATTTGAATTTGCATTTGAAGAAAATATAAAATTAATCTGCATATACTTTGGTCAAATTGGTTGATATATCTGATAGAATTAGACTACCCATGCACCATGGAAACTGTTTCCATAGCAAAAAATCTCTTAGCTCAGAGACTGTTCTCCTGGATTAAATTCAAGGGTTTAAACTGATAATCTAGAGCTTTCTCTAGCAGCTAAAAAGGTCAATACTTATGAGGAAATTGCCACACAGCTCTCTGAAGGTTGTACCATCCCACTGCTGGAATATATTCTTACCCTCAAGAGCAAGAGAAGTGCCATGATGTTTCCTTTCATTTCACACACTTTTGACATTCCAAATGCAAACAGGTAACCACCAAAGGCAGTGACATATTCTGCCAGTATCTTCAGCTACCTGCCTGAAATACAGATAATTGATATCATAATAGAGTCTTCCTCTGTAATGTCTCAAAAAACCCCGTTACACTACTGTAGAGAAACTACTTTTGACCCATCTAGTGAGGGTAGAGAGAGTAAAAAGCACAAGCCAATAAGGTCACTCACAATAGACACATTGTTTGAAAGCTGATTAAAAAAGAATCACAGGGTCTTGAATATTTCTGGATCAGTATATTAATAAAGCACAGGAAGGACATTGATTAGGATTTGTTAAGGGTCAAATGAAAAATATATGTTATTTCCTAAATACCTCTCTAATAAAAGAAAATAAAAACTGTACTGAACTGAACAACCTTTGAGAATAATTTATTTTATGGCCTGAAGACATCATTCAATGATTTTTATTTCCCAGGAAATAGGACAGTACTGTGTAAAACTTCATCCTGGTTCAGTAGTGAAATAGGTGCAGTGATTAAAAAGGAAAAAGCAATATGTAACAAGAAAAAAAGAGAAATATATACCAGTGGATACATATATTCTACACTTCATAAATTCTGAGTTGTAAGAGAATTTAAAACCATCAGGAAGAAATTAATGACTAGCAAGCCTAAGAACAAGAGGGTTTAAATATATTGAGTACAACGTAAATCCTAGCTGTGGCAAAGAGGCACTGCTTGGTGGTTAAATTAGTAATAATAATGCAGAATTAATGTAAGTGTTCAATAGAAAAATCTGTCCTGTATTTGTAAGAAGCAAGAATCAACATTACAACCTAATACCTCAAGAGAACTGGGAATCATTTGAGCAGTGATCAAGGAGGACTGTGAACAATATCTAATAAGGGATAAAGAAAATATTAATCCTCATTGCTGGAGAAGCTGTATCCTGACCTTTAATGATTTTAGATAAATAATGAATCTCTGCAAAGCTTATGGAAAAGTCAAATACTGTTTCATATGATGTATTATAGAGGTAGAATATCTGTTCCAGGTAAGGTTGTTGGTCTGACAAGTCCTAGGGAAGACAGTGGTTTACACAGGGTGCAATTAGAAAAAAAGATCTGAGGATTGGAGTGGAAGTAAAAAGAAAATTAGTCAGTATGGATGGAGAAAAAGCTACATCAAAAGATTTGAATCAAGTATATTTGACACTTGTTTACAAGCATAAGCTACCCCTCTTGGAGCTGGGTTGATTGCCATGTAGGTGCAATATAGTCCAACCTTTTAGAAGTAAAAAACAAAATTTCATATTGTTTAATGTTCTGAATAGCAGAAATCTGCTATATATAATAGCATGCAATATCACTAAAGAGCAAACTCACAGAGACTACTTAACAGGTGAACAAAGGAGATTGGGGTTATTAGGAAATTGAAAATAATGGGAACGATCTAAGTAAGGCTCCATAGATATATGTAATAAATCTGATCTACTAAACCAAAGCAGTGCACAAAGCACAGGATAAATGAATTAAAGAGAATCATTTGTGTGGATTAAGTTCAATAGGATACCTGTAAATGGATAATTTATAACATCTAAGACAAGTGTCCTCTATTTGCTAGGATCCATAAATGTGGAAGGAACCATCAGCTGAAGTGTTTTAGGAGGAGATTGGGATTAGTCCTGTTCCCATTACCAGAAGCTGCTTGAACTCCCAATCATAGAATCAGGTGTTGAAATGGATCTTAGAGATCACCTGGTCCCAAACCACTCTGGTCATGTGCAGGGACACCTCCCATTAGACCAAGTTGCTCAAGGCCTTTTCCAACCTGAGTTTGAAGACCACCAGGGTTTGGGTATCCAACACCTTCCCAGGCAATTTGTTCCAGTGTAACCACCCTCACAGTAAAAAAATTCTTCCTAATGTCTAACCTAAATTTCCTGTCTTTCAATTTGAACTCATCGCTCCTTGTCCTGTTACTACAATGCCTGATGAAGAGTCCCTCTCTGGCTTTCCTGTAGGCTCCCTTCAGATACTGGAAGCTTGTGATGATCACTCATTGCATATAAAATATCAGTATAAAAAAAAAATTACTAGATGAAAAAAGATGCCAGAATATTTTTCCAGCCATGCTGTTGGAAGGCAGTGTCTAGGACCTGAGGCCAAGAATTTGAGGGATTTTGACTGGACCTTGCTGCTAGCCCAATGATGATCCTGCACAAATTACATCATCTTCCTCAGCCTAAGTTTCCCTGTCTAGAAAAGAGGTGTAATGATACTCACCATTTTCAGTGGGCACTTAATGAATAGTGAGAAGTGCCACCTCGTTTTACTGGCTCTGCATTTTCTTAACTACAGCCCCGTGTGATGGATGCAGCTGGGAACTGCTCTAAAATATAATTCTGATAAAGAAACAGACCAACAGAACACTTGATGAATGTAAAAGTGAGACTCAACCAGCTTCTAAGCATACCTGGAAGAACTTCACTGCGGTTAGAAATTTGTAGAATCAGTTCCACCATTTCTTTCACCCTTTCTGAACTCCATTTAATTACTGGGCTTACATGTGTGTGTTTGAACAGTCATTCTCTGAGAAACTTTTTAGCTTTAAAAACTTAAAAATCTGTTCTGCTTTATTTCAGAATCCTCTCTATATCTCTCAATTTGATTTGATCACCTGATAAACAAAATGTCAGGCATTTGTTTTTTAAACTGATTTATTAAGGTTTTTCTGACCCACAGAAACGATTTACTTCGATCTCCTGCCATCTAGTGTCAGAAATAACACATTTGCACTTCCTACAGCTGATGCAAGTTCTGACAGCTTTAAATCGTACATTGCAAAAGCTATAAAATATCCTCAGTCATTTTTTGTCAGCGTTTAGCATGTTAGCATGATAAAAATGCGTGTTTGTTTATATTTACATACATGAAATAAATATGTTTTCTCTATTTATTGATTCCAAAGCATGCACTAAACCCATGCTTCAGTCTTTGGGATCTGTTTGGCATTGAAACTAGGTGCAGGTTTGTGCCTGAGCAAAGCATAGGTTAAGAAAACCTCTCTGGTCAATAAAGAAAGCATGCATATTTTTGTGTATATTTTGGGGGTTAATCTGAAATACATAAACCAGTGCTCAGTAAAATGTACTTTGCTAGCTTCTTCACTGGCTTGGTGGTGTCCTGAGACATTCTGTTGTTGCAGCAGCCTGGGTGAAGGTTTTGGAAGGCTTCCACATCAGCTCCATAGTAGAATGGCTTCCTCACTGAAAGACTGGCTTGCCAAAAGGAGAGGGAGGCAGGCAGGAAACTCCTGAGGCACTTCAGTGTTTTCTTTAGTGTGAAGTGCATCCTGTTAGAATTTCCCATCCCTCAGTGTATTCATTCACTCTAATTGTCCATTAGTTCTCAGGTCTTCTAGTAATCTATGACTACATCTCTTTTTCCTCACTCTTTGCAGTGAGTGAATCCTTTCCAGATTCCTTTCAAGTTCTTCTCTCTTTTATCCTAGCTGGCTTTTCCAATTGCCTCCTGAACTCTCAACCTCAGGTGATTACATTCCATTCAACATAGCAATTTCCAACGTCTCAGTGATAAATGGCAATTCAACAGTCTTACTCCTTTTCTTGGAGAGGAGGGGTTTGTTCAGTTTAAGGCTCCATCCAAACCCATTAATGTCTGTGCAAGGAAGTTATTAACGGGGAGTGTGTGGGGGTTGTTCAACATAAGATTGTAATGGGAAGCAATATGGAGATAACAATATAGGAATGATAATGTTTTCCACTCTTTTCCTTCCCTAGGCTTCTTTATTTTAACATCTGTTAAAACATCTGTTGATACAGTTGCTAGTGTAATGGATATTCCTCATGTCTGAGACCATTTGTGCAAGTAATACATTAAGTACAGTAAAGTGAGTAAGATGGAACCCTGATTAATTATATAAAGATTTATAGGTTATATTAAGAAAGTTGTTGGGAAAAATGTCATCTACAGAGCCATCCCCAGTATATTTGTATGCAAAGTTACTGTCTTGCTACCATCTTGTTTTCAAACCTAGTGTTTTCAAAACTCCTTATTCCCACTGCCAGCCCTGGGAACTACAGATTTGAGCCAGTGTGACTATTACCTGAAAAAATTGATTTAAATTACTGGTAGTATGTCTATGCAGCACTAGAACTCTATAGTATGGTCATTGCAGTTACATTCCATTGTGATAACATGTCTGTGTCCCTCAGTAAGGAAACTGATTAATGACATGAAGTTTATCAACAAAAAATTAATGTCCTGATAAGAGCACACAGAGAATACTCAACTAGATTAATCTCCCTTCTCTTAAAGAGTGTTGGTTCAGGAGGTTCCTAACCTAACCTTCTGCTCAAAAGAGGCATGTATATGAGGTGAGACCAGGGCTTTATCCAGCTGCATCTTGAAAATCTTTAAGAACAGATACTGTGCTTCCTGTCTGGGCAACCTCTTTCACTGTCACGGTCCTGATAGTGAGAAAGATTTAATTTGTATGTTTGAACTTCTCTTGTGTCCATCTATCTGTTGTTTCTTGTGTTCCCACCATGCATTGCTGTATTAGCCTGCCTCTGTCTTTTCAGTAATCTTCTCATAGTTACTGGCAGGGGATTATTCAATCTCCTCCAAACGTGTCCTTCTCAAGGCTGAAGGTCCAGATTTCTCAGTCTCTTCTCTTAGGAGTGTTCCAGCCCTTCATCATTGTGCTGGCCCTTCACTGGATGTGCACTGGTTTAATTATTGCATTTTCTGTATTGGGGTCCTAAAACTGGACATAGCGTTCTAGATGTCATATAGCAAGTGCCAAGGTACATGGCTGTTAACATAGTCCAGGATGCTCCTTCCTTGTGTACTTACTAAACTTTGGATTGACAGTCCTTTCAATTTTGTTGCCACTGTTTCGCTCTTATTTCAGGTCAGAGAGTCCGAGGTCAAAACATGAATTAATATTGAAGAATACATCTTAATTCTGGGGCAAGGTGATCTGGCATAGTGGCGAGACAAATTCCCATAAAGTTTTGACAGACTCCCATTGACACAGTATTATTGCACTGATGAGCTCCTCTAACCCTAGATATTTGGAAAATAACATATAATTTACTTCCCTTAAAATTTTATCTCTGTTTGAACTTTGCAGGTTGATACTTAAAAACAGATAGATATCTATATTAAGACTAGGTTGTAATACTTATGCCAGTCTGTAAGACTCTTGTGATGAGTAAGCATGTGTCAATGTGCTTTTGTGTCAAGGAGGCTCTGTGGGAAGGAAATTAGAGAATTAATAGAGTCACGAATCTTCGCAACGCTTGTGATGGAAGGAACATACAACAGGCAGAGATCACCCGCAAATTATTCCCTCCCCTTTAGCAAAAGGAAATTGGAAGAAGTTTGTGTCTAGACTGAGCCACAGAGTTTTTTCCAGACTGCAGTTGGACAATGTATTTCATGTTCATCTCATTTCTCAGAAGAAATGGCACTAGCACTGAAGTTAAGGGGTCTGTAGAGAAATGTAATAGCAGAGAAAGTAGAAATGATAGAAATTCTTCAGGGGTCACTAATGTGTTGACTCCTTTGTAATCTTATCTTCTTTGATGGAAAGTGATGGAGCAGGTTTCAGCTTTGAACATGATGAAAAGTCAGTTTGCTAAGTGGTTTAATCAGTTTGAAGGATCTTAAAAAGAGAACGAGGTAACAAACAGGCAGATGTTATCACATGCTGAAAGCTTGTCAGAAAGAAAAAAAATTAGCCATCAGTGTATAAGAGATCTTAGGAATCCACTTATTGCCTGAATAGTAGAAGTAGGAACCCAAATGAGAAAAAATTGTCAAAGGTGTGCCATTTGCTTTGCATTCTCGTATGGCTGTGGAAAAACTCTGCAATGGTATTAGAGGTTCTAAGCATCATGGAAATATTTTCAGGCAATCCCATGAATGTAGGTATTCTTGCAAATACCTCTGCTAATATCATAAAATCACTCAGACCACATCTAAAAATTCTTACATTCCACGGAGAACTAATACATGATGCATACAAATGTTCACTGCTTACTTTGCAATAAAAGCTATTTTGATTCTCTGTCACATCAAGTTCCTTCATGGGAGGTGTTTAAGGTGCCTTAGGAGTGTGTACATGGTTTGGAGCATAAGGATTTGCTAGCATTCCATTTAGGCTTGTATGGGTCAGCTCCTGTGGATGATATATGTGGGATCAGGAACTGGTCTGCTATATTTCATCCAATGATTAACCAGATTATTGTAAGTATTTCCATCCAGTTTTGTCGCTTATCTATCAGAAGTGCCTGTGTTTCAAAATCAGTATATTCGTTTGGTGTTCTTTAAGCCGCTTAATTTCTTTACCTATAGGCACTTGCAGTAGAAAAATACAGTTTCATAATATTAAAAAAATACTGTAAGGTTTGGGGAATGTATCTTGGGTATTTACCGTAACGAAAACATTATGAGTAATATATGCACCCAATCATGAAATGTCCACTGAGAGGTTTAATGAGCACATTTCAGTTTAGTAGGGTAAAGCATTTTATTAAAAAGTGTTTATAGACCATACAGTTCCTTTATCATCATGATATTAAACTGATAATTTCTAAATTATTTTCCTCCTCAAAACATATGGGAATTTCCATGCTATGACCATGAATAAGTCTAAGAATATTAATTCTACTGGTAGTATTTTGTTATACTACTTGAGTCAAAATATGGTACTGATGAAGCTATTGCAGTTTAATAGGAGGTTCATTGTGGCTGTGACAGAGTGGACCAGTGTAAACCAGTAAGCTGCTACAAAGCAAAGGTAGCTGGGAATGAGTTCTGCAACAGGAGATCACCACTGTCTGCACTATAACTGTGGGATTAGTGGATGCAGATAGGTGGTGCTTTTCCTTCCTCCTTTCCTTTGTTCCCCACACTAGACTTAAATTTATCTAGTTATATACCCCATATGCTCAGAACCAGACATCTGACCTTTTTTTTTTTTTTTAAATATGTTAATCATGTCAAAATAGGTGTTACCTGTTTCTCCAGCTCTTGTTGTTATATTCCTCTGCAGGGGTGTTGAGCTATCAGGCTGATAAGGCAGCTGTTGTCAGGTAGGCCTGGGAAACTAACAAAATCATAGAGGAAGTCACAGAGACATCATACCCTGAGGTACATCCAATAAAAGACAACAACTTTCCTTACAAGTCTCTGCTATAAGCAATTTGACACTGTTCTTCATTGAGAATTAAATGCATAGCTAAGGAATATTTTTGAACAGTCAAAAATAAAGTAAAAAACAAACAGAAATATCCCACAAGTTCCTGTTATTCTTCTTGCTGTACATAGTGCCTCATAAAGGGTCTTTTACATCCTGTTAACTTCAGCCTCACAAAACATATAACCCTGGGCTTCCTGTGGGACTTTTCTAGAGGGGGTTGCAGGGTGACTGAAGCTGGTTTAAGTTTCTGTGCCCAATAAAACTTTCTTTCACTGCTGAGAAGTGAGGGAGCTTGGAAAGTATAGTCTTCACAGGATAATTTTAGGTTTAAGGCAATCCCTTTGGATTTCTTCCTGCAGTTTGTGAAGTTTTGATTACATTATGAAATAATTTACCTACTGATTATCTTGCTAGGAATAGGTCCCCAAGCTATCTTTAAAAAAATGCTAATATATATGCAAATAACCACAATTATGGACATAAAAATCAGTTAATAACACATTACAGGTTGGATAGAGAGTGACCAAAAATTTCCATCTATATGCTCTTTGGATAACTATGTGAAATGTGGTGGTGATCTTGGTTCAGTTGGCCTGAACCAAGGCCTAAACAGAGCTGCCAGCATTGCAAGCCTTTTCCACCAGGGAAACGTCTGTCTAAACTGGGTTTAAATTAAGCTCATGGCTGGAAGAGGTCACTGGAGGCCAGGGTTGATGGATCTTGATAAGATATTGCTGTGAGGTTGGTGTCAGTTCTGCTCAAGCTGAACACTTCTGTAATTTTACAAAAGAATACAGTCACACCAGAGCTGTCACTCATACACTTTTGTGTAGCTCTAACTTGACTAAAGATGAAAAGAGAGGGAAAAAAATCCAACAAATTTCTGACAGAGTGTCAATGCTCTTGTTTCATAACCATATGGCGACAAGGTGACTTGTCACAAGGGAGGCTTCTGGCAATGTAGCCAGATCCTTGACCGTGTAGACCTAAGTGCCTGGAGTGTACAGTAAAAGGCAGAGTATGTATTGAAGTGCAGTGATCTTTGTAACAAATATTTATTTGTTATTGTTTTGGATAAAGCCCTATTTTTAATTCACACTGTGTGCTGAGTCACTGGTATCTCTGGTTGTATGGGATCTAAATCCCCACAGAATATGTGCAAAATGTACATCATGCTGTTTTTTAATTTGAATTTTCTTATCTCACTAGGTTTTACTTGTGCGTCCTGCTCAAAATATTAAAAGAACATAAATATTTGTAATCACATTTTTTTCTTTTTCTCAACTGAAGCTGAACTACAAAGCTAAATTTTTACATAGTTTCTTTGCTCGTTCTCCTCTCCCCTTAATTTTGCCAAGATTTATAAATGAGTTATCAACACTAGGAAGAAATTTAAAGTACTAGCTGTCTTATAGTTAGTGACCTCAACCATTCTGTGATTTTGTGATATACATCTGTAGCAGCTGTCTTTTGCAGTAGTCCTGGTGGGGTGCAGACCAGCATGACTGAATTAGGTTTGGATGAATTAACAGGTAGCATGGCTGGGCAAATCTCGGGACTAAGGCTGCTTCACAGCTGAGCTGTAGCAGCAGGAAGGGAGAAATGGGGCTCTCTTGGGCCAAGAGACAGTGGAGGTGTTGGCCTGGGACTGGGGAGGCCTGGTTCCAGTCCTGGACTCCAGAGAAATAGAGAGAGACAGGGATGTACTGGACAGAGTACAGTGAAGGGCCACAAAGAGGATGAAGGGACTGCAGCATGTCTCCTGTGAGGACAGGCTGGGAGAGCTGGCACTGTTCAGTTTGGAGAAGAGAAGGCTCAGGAGAAAACTGTCCAAAGTATTAAAATACCTGAAGGGAAGGTGCAATGAGGACAGAACCCAGAAGTCAGCGGTGCCCAGTGCCACAACCAGAGGCAATGGGCACACACTGAAACACAAGGAACGCTTTCTGAACACCAATATTGTTGTGGCCTGAGTAGCAAAACAGGACTCTCTGACTCCAATATCAGAAGGATTAATATGATTTATTAAAATTATTCCATTGTTCAGAAGGCTTGGGCTATTTTGTGCCCAGGTACAGAGCTCAGATGCTTCCTTCTTCATGCTCAGTACAAGAATGGTAGAAAATGCTTACAGTTCAGTGATAACAATTCTCTATATCATAGGTTGAGAGGAAGAAAACCACATCTCCCATATCGGGAGACAGGGCAGACAAACACCACCTGTGTCCTTGATAAACACAGCTCAGAGATATGTTTATAGAATTCTGTGCTGAGAAAATGAGCTTTCCCCTGGGAAGAAAACCTCAGCAGATTTTCACCCAGGAAACCCATAAAATGTCCAGATGACACACCAAGAAGCACTTTATCACTGTGATGGTGACCAAGGGCTGGCAAGGTTGCCCAGAGAGGTTGTGGGTCTTCATTCTTGGATGTAGTCAAAAGCTTCCTGGACATGGTCCTGGACTCCACGTGATGCTGCATGAGCAGGGAGTTTGGACATGATGCCCTCCAAAGGTCCTTCCAAACTCAACCATCCTGTGATTCTGTGAACCTGTCAGCAGATGACTTAGATGGTTTAGCTGCCTTTCAAAAGCCATCAGTATGATATATTGATTTAACAATGTTAATAACCTTCCAGTTAACATTGCAGAGTGTGCAGAACTGCCTATTACATGAAACAGAGGATCTGCAGTGCAGACAGCCTTAGTATATCTGTTAATCTCTTTTCTTTCATACTTTTCTTTTTCTTTTCTTATAAAATATCTCAGTCACTGTTTCCCATATTTTGGTTGTCACTTTCCAAATTGCTTGGATCTCTCATCTGTACAAAGCGCTCAAAATTTTTGTCACAGCCTGCTTTTCCCAAAACTCCTGGGAGCACCACATGCTGTTCTCATTAGTATTCCACCACTTTTGTGAAATATCCCCTTTGAATACATTTCACTTCTCAGATTATCATTTATAGGTGCTGATTTACTGGCACGCATGAAGTTATTTTTGCCCTGCCATATTTTCAACTCAGTGGGACTTTGGGTTTCAAAAGGATGAAAAAGCCACATTCTTGATACAGTGCTTGGTTGGCACTGCCCCCTTCCCATCCTTGGTCACCTGCAATTCAAGTCCCTACCTCAAAAAACAAATTGCTAGAATTGCAGCAAAGTAAGATTACATTTTTTTAAACGTAGGCAAACAAACTCTCAACCAATTCTGACTACAGAGCTGAATTGTTTTTATTGAACTATGTTCCTTTCCTTCTCTTGTCCCTCAGCGCCAGATTTCAAGCTGACATGATACTTAGCCTGGAAACAGAATCTAAGGGCAAACTACTGGTACTTGGCAAAACTATAAATAATTAAACTCAACATTTTAGGTGAAAAGTGGTAAACTTGATAATAAGTACTGTTAGTGCCATCTACCATAGAACCAAAGCAATGCACCACAAAAGAAAATTGAATAAAGCCAATCTTGTTTTCTGCTACTGCCATGGAAATCACTGGAATCCACAAGTCTCTAAGGCTCTTTATGGACCCTTTCTTCTCCTGAATCCTGTTTTTGCTCTGATTTTACTACTGCAAGAGAGATCAAACAAAACCACCAGTATTCTTGAGCCTGGGTCCTCTTGTATTAATAGAATTGTAGAGAACAGGCACAAACCAGAATATCACATCAATGCACAAATAAGAGTCTCAAAGGGAAATAGAAGAACACTTCCCTTTCTAAAGCTGACCTACTCAATTTAATTGGATGACCAGAGAGGAAAAATTTTCCTGTGCTCATTCTGTAGAATTCCTAGTTGGCTCTAAAAGGTGCCCAGATAAAAGAACTGAACACTCAAATAGACTTCTACTGAATTTAAAATTCCCTGAAGTGCATTCCTCTTCTATCCATTCTAAAATCTATAACTATTTACTTCTAACTGCTTCAGAAAGTGAGCTGCAGTGTCTGATGCTGATAAAAGGTATAAAAAAGTTCTTGTAAATTAGAAATACTAAAATCTGGCAGATTGTTCCATAAGGAATTACATTGCATAGACATGCAAAATTTGTCATCCTATCCATCTGTTCCCCAACATGTATTTAGAAATGGATGATACCACAAAAGCTAAATCCTGAATGAAGCAAGGGAAAAGCACTGCATATTCTGGTTCCTGGGAGTCAGAAGAAATGAGCACAGACTCAGCTGGGTAGCAGAAGGGCTGTGGTGGAGACTTTTCCATGCTGTTGGCATGAAGAAATCTGAATCCTTGATCTGCCCCTAGATGCCAGCAGTGATTGTGAGCTGAATCTTCAGTTTCAGTACAGGATTGAATTCAGAACTGTGTTTTTCCTCATTATGTCTGGAGGCAGTCATGCATTCTAACAGTTCATCTCCAATACTTTCATTTCCTGTCAAAGTTATTGTCTAAGACACCTTGATTTGAGTGATAACAGAGTTGACCAGATGGATTAAAATCCTATATTATCAGGATTTGATTATCCTGTCAAATGTACATCTGCTTTTTGTGAAAGCTTTCTGAAATGCACACTTTTTTGGATACAGAGGAAATAAAGAATAATTTACCCCATTCTGAAGCCTTAATTTAAAATATGATGGAAAAAATGGATGTATTATGTTCTCTGGTCAGTGGCAGAGCTAGTTTCATCACGCTATAGTAAACCATGCTAATTGAAAGCTTCTGATATTTTTCCTCTCAAAATTTGTTGAAATTAATTAATTGGGGAAGGAGGTGGAAGGGAATGTGGGTTTTTTTGGACTGGGCTGAATGAGGTCATTGACACAGACTTTTAGCTATACACTGTACAGACCAAAGCACCCTTCCCGTGGCATGCCTTTGAAAAAATCCAGTTTTGCCTTTAAAAAAATGCAGCAGACTATCCCACATTCAGAGATAAATTATATACCCAGCTTTGAAGATTAAAAAAAAATCCAGGAATTTGTGAATTTCAGGAGCAGACTGAATTGCAGAGAAACTCATATTTTCACATAGAGCAAACAACAGTGTTGATGCTCAAAGGATTTTTTTGAGAATACTTGCAGATTTGTCTTGCTCAATGTGCCAGCTGTATTGAAGTGTCTCTCTTTTCTGCAGCTTGCATAAAATGTTCCTTCTGGTAGTCAAAATCTGGGTGTTTCACCAGTCTTGACCTGAAAATATGTGTATCATAAATTTACATGAGTTCTAAACTATTTACATTGCTTGTAAATGCCTATTAAAAGTCCAAATGAAGACTTTGGCTTCATTTTAAAATACTTGGCTTGATTCTAAAGCAGCTTAAGGCTTTCATTAACTAAAGTGTTTTTCAATTATATTTGATACAAAAAGAAAATTTTGTAGCTAAAATTTTCAAATTCCAATCTATAAGGTATTTTTTATGTAAAAACCATAAATAGGTTTTTTAAGACATGAAGAGCTGCAATTTGAACATAAAGTGTTGTTAATATATTTATTCCTGGATTAGAGATCAGTTCTGTAAATGCTTTTGTATATTTCTGGGTGTGAATTCCTGTGAACCCACTTCTGTGACCAACGTCAGGCATGTACAGAGGCTTCCCAGTGCCTGGGAAAACAATCTCCTGGGTGTCTGTATATTCTTAGTCTGATTCCTTTTTTTGGATTTCTTCTCTGATGAATCCACGAGAGGGCAGTACAAAGCAAGAGTAATGCAGACGCATTTTACTGCAGCTTTCTGAAAAGCAGCACCCAAACGGTCTGGTTAAGGACGTTGGTCCCCACAATCATCCGCTTTTGGTACTTAAAAAAATAATTTGGAGTTAAGTTGGAAGAATTATTATACTTACTGTAATTTTAGGTGAGCTTTGTCTTCTGATGTTGAATTCTGCTGTTATATTTGTTTCCTATTTTCACAACTACAGGTTCTGTATAATTATTGAAATTTGAAGCAAACTGGATTTGGAAAGTAATCATGATACTAAAGGTGCTGTGGCCATAATGAAATAAACCTCAAATAAATACAGTGAATTAAAACCTGTGAAAATCAATGATAATAAGTTATCAAAACGAACACAATATCTGCTTCAAGACTTAAGATAGAATTAGGCAAGTAATGATAAGTGCCTACAGTTAGGCAGTTATCTACAGTTAGTTAGTTACCTATGCAGCTTTGAACTTGGGTGACAGCATTTTTGACAGGGGTTGTCTCATCCTATTAAAAAAAACCCCATGAATACAAAGATCGTTGCAGTAACTGGAACAACTGAACTATTTAAATCTGATTAGAATTTCTCATTTAGACCCAAAGGCTTGCTGTGCTATATTTCTGATTGCAGCATTTCATTAATTAGTGATTAAATCGCCTGTGCTTGTAACAATAGTTCACTGGCTGTGCAGTGTGGTGGTGATGAAAAGGATGCACCTGATGTAGAATGAAAATTCAGTATATCTTTCTGATTGAACTATTTTAATTCTGTGTATTCATTGAAATCTTTCTCTCCTAATAAAAGGTGATGTTCTGAATATTACTTAGCTAGTGAACTAATGAAACTAAGGATTTAAGCCAAAGTGGCAAGAGGTCATTTAAGCATTTCACAGATGTAGTAGGTATTTTTGTGTGATCCTGTCACTTTTCTTTCCCATGGTAGGAGATGTCACACCTCATTTGTCACATGCTAGGCTTGAAGTCTACCTTCAGTTAGAACAAGCGTGGAAACGTTTCTATAGATGCCTACCAGAGGTTCCTAACATTAGCCTTTTCAACAACATCAGTGTGTGCACTGACCATGATCTGCCCCGTGCAGTGGCCAGGTTAACCTGTGTGCTGGGCTCCTGCCAGCTGTGAATGCCACAGAAGGCATGACAGCTGCATGGCTTGACCCATGTAGAGCAAGCTGCAGCGTGGCCCCATTGTTTATATGTGCTCTGCATAGAGGTGAGCAGCGTTTATGTTCTACGTCTACTTCTGGTACACAACAATTTGAACATTAGTACAGAAAGCAGTGACTTGTAGGGGCAGGATATTAAATTTGTGCTCTCCAGGGATCAGGTACAGGGAATTCTGGGTGCGGGGCTTTAGCCTTATTTTCAGAGTTTGATTATGCTCTTTGAAGGTATAATTTATCATTGAATTTGAGCTCTGCTCAGTCCTGAGAGCAGCAGTAATAAAGATCCCACATGTCGCAGCTTGCAGATGGAGAAATAACTCTTTCTTTCACTTCTGGCAGGGATGTGGGTTTGTGTCCCATTGAGCTTCCTTGCATCTCCTTCCACTCCAGGACCCAGCCAAGTGCACGTGTGTATGTGTGTGCTTTTGGGTGAATAAACACCAAAGCACACACAGACAGGTACAGACACACATACTCGCACTCACTCATATTCCCTCGCTCTGTTTTGTCTTGCATATGGGAGGGAAGAAGGATGGGTGTTCAGACAGGGGGCTGTGAGCACGGGAAGTGTGCATGCATGTGAGCCACTGTTTCTTCATGGCTGGGATGAACAGAGGTGAATACAAGTAGAACTGAGTGGTAGAAATAAGGAGCATGTTCTCTTTGAGAAGGGAGTGAACGAAGAGATTAAAAATTAGCAAAAAGTCACAGGAACTGTAAGCATTTAGTGCAACTGAACACGTATGTGGGGGGAAAATTAGCTGTGTGCTTGTGCAATTAGATTAACTTAATGCTAATTTCTGCATGAGGTATTTAATGGTACACAGTTACAGGATGTGGAAGTAGAATTTTTGGTAGTTGTATGTGAGCTTCATAAGGAGACCTGTGCTCTCTCTGCAGTAGGACAGCAGTTGCGAGAGTAGGAGCTTTCAGGACGGGTATGTAGATCTTCTGGGGAGAAATGTAAATGCCTTTTAGTGTCCCTCTGTGAAAAATACAGCATTAGTTCTAGGGGAAACAGGCTGAAGGATGTGTGTAGTGATCCTGACCAGAAGACCATATTATATCGTTAGTGATCCACAAAAGCCAACCTGAGCTGTGCTGCACATGCAGCTTTACCTTCAGCCTGGTGCTGTGCTGCCTTTGTCCCTTGGCTTCAGGACAGACTCAGCCCACTCCCTGTGAAAAAACAGCCTGCAGGCAACTCCCACCATGCACCAGATTATGCCACCTGTGTGGCCTTGCCTTAATCTAAAGGCACAGCAAGAAGTTCTCATGTCAACATCCTTTCTGTTTGGTAGTCGGAATGACAAATGGAGTTGTTTCCTTGCAATAAAATCCTATAATAGCCCAAATTACCAAAATTCTGTGGATGCTGTCTGCAGGATGCACTACATGTGCATCAGGGAATAATTCAATCTGGAACATTCAGAGTTGTCAGCAGCAAACGGGACATAAAATTGTCTTTGTTTTTCTCTCATTATAGTGTTATCTCCAACAAGTAGAATTTTAAATGATACCTTACAGGGTCCAAGTGCTTTCTTACTAGGATCATAACAGACCAGCAACTCTTTGTTCAAAACAAGGTGTCAGGTGAGAGACTGGCTGTACATTACCTGTTTTTTCTGAATTATACCTTTACCTTTTCTGAATTATATCTATACCTATACCTAAAATAAGTGCCAAAATTTATTGAGAAAGGCATAACTGGACTCTTCAACAACTCTTTGGAACTCTTATTACAGAAAGATACTGCTACACAATGCTAGGTTCATTTTTTTCCCCTTTTCCCCCAAATTGGTGATAAATCTGAAAGCATTAATGTTACAGCTTGTAGACATCATGATCAGGAAAGGAAGTGTTTAGTTCCAGCTTGCCCTTTTAGTCATGAGAGGACTGCATAGGGCCTGAGGTCAGCATAAAACCATATAAATCCTGTGAATTACTCCTGTAGTTTATCCCTTGAAATTATCTTCTTTAGTAAGAAAAAAATTCTCTGAAATCTTTGGCACAATTGTTTGAAATTGTGAAAAAAAAAATGACCATAATTTAAAAAAAGAAAAGAAGTTTTCCTTTGATTTTTGGACAAAAAGGATAACTAGGTTGTAGCTGAGAATTTGACTTCTATAACTTCTTTGAAGGTTTCTATATTAGTAATTCTTGGTAATTTAATATTTTCCTGATGTTCCAAGACCACAGTTTTAATTCACTTTAATCTGTGTATGAATAATTGAGCGGTGGCTTTTATATAGTGTTAGTCCAGTAGAACTACTGAATGTTCCCAAGCTATTTACATGAAAGATGAACAGTTCTGCCAACAGAAGATGATTAATCAAAAGAAATTGCAAATTATGTATGACACTTACTTCTTTTCCTTTTACCTCAATAACTGTTCAAGTGATATTAAGTGGCATTAAATAAGGAGAAATAACTTAATATAAGAAGTCCTTATGAAAATCAGATAAAAATAGAAGTGATAGGATATTGTGTTGTTTGTGACATGTACTTTAATCTACAGTCTGTTGGTAGAAATCATTCTCCTAATCATCATTGGCAGTATAAGTAGAATGAATGGAACATGTCCCAAAAAGAAAAAATATTTCCAAGTCATTCCTATTTGAAGTGAGTAAAGAAATTTGTATCTGGGAGTGAATGTGTTGAGGTGACAGTTTTATTTTTATCATGGTTTCTGTATGTGGAAGAGATACATTGAGCAAGAGAAAAGAACAGAAAAAATAACCAGAAGAAGCCAAGGCCGATCCTGTGTTTGTACAGTTGGGAGCAAGAGCAGGAAAGGAGTAAGACCAAAGCCTCATGATGCCATACTCTTTATAACTGTTGCATTCATGACTATTAAGGCTATCATGAAGCAATGATTGAAGAGAAAGATAATGTATTTGATTAGACTCACTGATATGACTGGAAAAAGTGAAAAATCTCTTTTATTTAGACACACTGAGCCTTTTTCAGCAGTCCTGTTCTGTGCTGAAAGCAACAGCCCTTGTACCTAGAAACATAAAACAATGATTACAGCAGTGAACTATTAAGTCCATTCACTTCTAGGTTCAGAATAACCTAAGTGAGGAATTTTACTTAAGGATCCTTGTACTAAATAGGACAGAGAAGTTTACTTTAGTTTCGTTTTCTCAATAAGGAAGACCCTTCCCTTTAGACTTGTAACAAATTATGCCTACAGCAGTTATGTGGGAAAGGATGGTTTTGCTTTCTGAACAGAGCCTTTTCAACTGTAGAGATTTGTGTGTGTCCTTTTCTGGGCATTGGGATTTTTTCAGTTGCTGTGTCTGAAAGTGAGTAGTGTTTTAAAGCTGCGTCACAAATCAATCTCTGCCAGTTCTATTGTGATTTGTGATGTAAATTTGAACTCTTTTCACTCGAGCTAAGAGATGCTGGATTTAAAGTAGCACTGAAGCCATTAATCTATGTAAGGACCTCATGTGACACAGTATCATATGGCTCCAGGTGCACGTAATGGCTATAAAGTTGCTGAGTCTGGTAGCGCTGCTAGGTGCCCACTCTGGAGTTCTATGACTTACTGGATAAGGTCTGATTATTTTGTTGGTGTAATGGGTAAATGATAGGTATGGGATGAATGAATCCTTGCCTCATAATCATTGAAGTATAGAATGGCTTGTGTTGGAAGAGACCTTTGGGATCATGTAGTTCCAACTCCCTACCCTTCCACTGGACCAGGTTGCTCAATGCCCCATCCAGCCTGTCCTTAAACACTTCCAGGGATGGGCCATCCATGGCTTCTCTGGGCAACCTGTTCCAGTGTCTCACCACCCTCACAGTGAACAATTTCTTTCTAATATCTAATCTTAACTTGCCCTCTTTTAGCTTAAGACTATTGCCCCTTGTCCTATAACTACATGCCCTTGTGAAAAGTCCTCTTCAGATCTCTTGTAGGCCTCCTTTACGTACAGATGTGAAGATAAAAGAGGCCTTGATTTGGCTATCAAAGAACTTTTTCATAATCATTGTGTTCCCTGCAGTCTCCTTTTACTGCTAATGGCTAGCAATCCAGCACATGAGAAAAAAGACTACTTGGCTAAATATAAATCTTCATTGTTTCTTAATTTTTCCAGGACATAATTTCAGAATACTAAGGAAACAGTTCAAAGGGAAAAAAAAACCAACTTGGGATCCAAGAGCCAGTAGAATGCCAGCCTTTTCCAAGAAATGTTGATTTTATTATTCTTGTAAACAATCTTAAGAGTGAGTAGATTAAATTAAAAAGTGTACAAAAATGATCTGCTCTTTGTGTTCTTTCTTTTTTCTTGGTGCCTTTGAAATAATTAAAGGTACGTGTTGAAAAGGATGATTAAAACTTATTAAATATAGTGAGCACCTAGTTTTTTAATAGGTTGTTTGGCTTTCTCTGTTTTCAGAGGTTTATTTCCCTTGGAATCTTCTCTTCCTTTTCTTGATGCCTTACTCTACCAAAAGATTACTGTTACAAAGCATACATTTATAAGATTTATATTACTAGTTTTTCTTATTTGAAATTTTAATCGGGAAAACCCAAACCTGACTAATCAAATGCTTATAAGATGTAGGGTAATCAAAAGTACTGGGGAATGATATAATTTTCTCCTTTATTAGTGGTGGAAAATTGAATACTTGCCAGCCCTCTATCCCCAATTTTTTTTGACTTTTCATGTGAGAAATATTATCTTGACGTTTTTCTGACTTCCCTCCAGTTTTGTTGCTGAGCATGTGCTGAGATGGCAAGGAATGTCCCTTTGACCAGATTGTGTCCTCTCCCAGCATCTTGCCCACGCCCAGCCTGCTTGCTCATGGTCAGAGGGAGGAACAGAGAAAGTCTCAGAACTGCTCAGCAATAGCTACAACGTTGGTTTGTTAATTAGCTCCATTGCCAGCCTGATCCTGCATACCCTGTAGAATCTGAAAGCAGCCACTGCAGCTCCCATGCATTTTCATGCTTAATAAGGGCTCTATGGCCTAATTATTTAAAAAGAAAATAAATTAGAGGAAAGGATGTGATGTGAGATTTAATTTTGCATTTATGCTGAAAACATGACTGCTGTATGTAAGGAAGAATGTGGACTTAAAGATTAATTCAATATCACAGATAAAAATCCATATTCTCTGGTGAATATGCAAATAACTTTTGTACAGTTTTAATTCCTTATCTGCATGTCTGTCCTTATTTGCTTTTTGACTCTTGCTGCTATTAATTTGCATCTGTACACAACTTAGAGATTGCTTTTTTTGGTGAGAAAATGAAAAAAATCTTATTGTTATTTAGGTATTGAAAGTGTTTTAGTCATCAGTTTGGAAATATAACCAAAACAAACACATTTTTAAAATAGATGGTTCATTTCCCAGACTAGACAGCACTGGAAAACCTATAAATACACTGCATGTGTCTGTTCCTCTATTGGGAAATCAAATGACGTTAAATTACATTTTGAAGAGCTGTGATGATTGATATCTAAAATGTGGGTTGATTTCATACACATGTAAATCAGTCTGGAAGCTATGAAAAATGTGATCAAACAGCATCTGATACATAGCTAATGACCAGACAGGGGCACCATCACCACTTCACTTGTTTTAATACTTTAGATGCTCTTAAATGTTGTTCTGTCCTAATTACAGTTGCTACAACAATGTTACAAGATTGGCAGTGGATCGACTGCATTTAAGACATATTTTCCAGTGGCATATCAATGATCTCTTGTTCTTCCAGTCGTGTTCTACAAAATGACTCAACTTGTTCTGTGATTTACTCAAATGTTCCCCATGAACATTTTTGATAGTTCTCATGTATTTTTAGGTTTGTGAACCATGGTGGTGATCATTACAATTTCTGCTTCAAAGCTACTCTTTTATCACTCTCTAGTGCCATTAGAACCCCCAACTTCTGCCTTTTTCCCAGGGTTTTTCACAGGATTTTTTTTTTTTGCATGCAAGGGAGTCATATTAAAATCGTTCAACAAGCATAAAAATAATTGCACAATCAGAAGTGCTGTTTGCCAGTTAGCTGATAAATTACCAGGGCAAATAAAGAAAAGAAAAGGATGTATAGTACCAGAACTGTACTCAATTAGAGAGATAATTCTGCTACTCATCATGGGAAAATCACTGTGAGAGTGACTGAACATTGGCACAGGCTGTCCAAGGGGTTTTTGGAATCACCATCTCTGGAGATATTCAAAAGACATCTGGGTATGGTCTTGGGCAACCAGCTTTAGGAGGCCCTGTATGAGTGGGCATGTTGGATCAGATGACCTCTGGACTTCTCTTCCCACCTCAGCCATTATGTGATTCTGTGAAAGAAAATATATTTGCCTCCACGCATAACCCAAATCCAAACCAAACAAAAAGCTCCATCAAATATTAAATGAGCATATTCAGAATAACTCTGTGAAAATACAGATCACACTTCTATAATGCTACTGTATAGACCAATTTATTTAGTTTTAAATTACACAACACAATTTAATGTTGGAGTTGAATTTTACTTTTCCTCTAGAAATATCCTCAGGATATGTAAATGCGAGTTACACAGGTAAAATTCATGGCCAAATCTCTGGAAGCCTAAGATGGCTGCAAAAATTTATTTTACTAATGCCTAAAACCTTCCTAAGTATTAATTTTAATAAATACTCTTCAGTTAGTCTCATACAGGTTATATATTGTCATGTTTCTGTCCTGAAGGCAACGACTGTAAACACTTAGATAAATGCTTAAATTTTAACTCTGTTGATGCTAACTACATGTTCAAGGATAAATTTAATACTTAATGTATCTAGGAAAGTGTTTACACATATGGTGATGGGTGGATGAATGATATGCAAAGGGTCAGACATGGCTGGTCAGTGCCATGGCAATGGGACCATGCAGAGGCCAGGCTGGGCCATCAATTCATGGTTGGCCTGGCTCTGGGGAGCCCATGGCCAGGCAGAGCTGGGCTGGGAGAAGCTGGAGACCAATCCTCCTGTTGCACAACTGGAACAGGGTGAGGGGAGTCCTGGGGGATGACATGGGGTCCTGGGCCAATGGGCAGCATGGAGTGAGCCCTGGGGAGTCATGGCACAGCTGCTAAGACTGGTATGGGACCTGAGAAAATATATGTCTCTGTACTCACCCTTGACAGAAAATACACGTTTTAATACTCTTAACCAGAGGTTACTGTCTGTGAGTTTTTAAAGACTGAAATGGCAAAGTAGAGCTGGTCATCATTATGAGTTTGTGCAATGGCAATCCCATAGAATCACAGAACAGCTGAGGTGGGAAGGGACTTCCAGATGGCCTTGGGTGCAGAGTGTCTGCCTGGACGGGAAAACCCAGAGCCAGCTGTCCAGGACCCTGTCCAGGTATCTGATCCCTGGCAGAATATACTAGAAAGAAAATGGGATGGATTTTTTCTTGCGCCAGGTATCCTGAGCTCACTGAAGGAACCAACTGGGATCTTTTCAAGCAGTTAGACAGGACTTTGTGTTTCAGACATTTCCTTGTTTCAGTCACTCCTATGTAGTCTTTACCGTATACATAATGGATTTTTTTTTGGTGTGAAGTAAGTTATATCTCACATATATTTTTGTTCTTTAGATCCTCAATGCAGCTGTTCTTATGCACATGCAATTCCAGGGGAAAACACCAGACATAGCACTTTATTCTAAAGGCTGATGATTTCTTTCATGGTAAAGTTGCTTAAGAAAATTTTCTTTCTCTGGTTGCTTTAGATTGGGGAATTGTTCAGTTCGGTGACATACTGTTTAATTACACAGCAGAAGTCCTACTTTTAGTTTTTCACGTACTGTGCTAATACCTGAGAAGAACCTGTAGGTTTTGGTTTGCATAAGTGCAGCTGTTTACATGGCTAAATTCTAGGTTTAAATCAGAGTAGGTATATTTAGCATTTGGTAGTTTGCAGATGTTGTCTTATTGATTCTGCTTTCTTTTGTGTGAGGTTGAGAAAACAGGGAGGACCACAACAGTGAAGGAGCTACAGTCTGTAACAATAGCCCTGCCCCAGCTCTACAGAGCTAAATGCAGGACAGGCCACACCAGCTAATATGGCAGCACTGGGGAGAAACAAGACAGAGATAAGAAAGCAACTTTTACCATCTTGAACAACAATCTGAGACTAAATTCCACATGTAAGGATCCAACATACAGAAGGGGTTTTCTGACTAGAGAGACTGGGATACTTGGATAGTGTTTGATATTGGGGGCACTGCTGACAACATAGATTTGTGGTGGATTCATTACTGTTGGGATGCTGGTGCAGTTTGGGTGCAGATGAAGGGAAGTTTTGAGGATCTACAGAGAAACAGGGTGGTGAGACCCCTACATCTCTGGGGGCAGCTGCTGTGTGTGTGCATGCGGGGAGAAATGTCACAGGCAGGCTTATGGAGTGGTGGGCTATGGCTGTGCAGAGTCAAAGGGCTGCTATGAGCAGACTCCAGAGGGAGAATTAATTGCCATAAACATTTAAAACATTACTGATTTTGGGTACTGAGAAAGAAGAAAAGTATTAAAAGACTTGGGCAAAACACCTTTCTTTCCCTTTTCTAAGGCTTAAGCTCACTCCAGATACCGTTTCTTTCATCTTCCTTGTCTTCACTCCCCTTGCTGTCACTGAGGGTTACTTCCAGTCCATTTTGTGAGGTGGCAGAGGTAGTTTGTATCCGTGTGTAAGAGTTTCCTTCTGCTGCTCCTTACTTCTTTTCTTTTGCTGCCTCTTACATTTTTTCATTGCTCTGTGCTGGTCTTATCCATGGGACTATGGCATATTTTGGCTCATGTCAATGTTGCCCTTCAGAACCCCCATGTCCTTCCCTGCAAAACTGCCTTCTATCTTGTTGGCTGCCAGTGCTTGCTGATGCTTCCATGGTGCAGGACTTCAGAATCCCTCTTGTGGGAACTTCATGGGTTCTTTTTTTGTTGAGGTGCCTCTGAATAGCAGCACAATGATCTTACGTATCCACTGCTCCTCCTGGTTTTATATCTTATGAAAACTTGCTGAGGATGCACTCTGTCCCATAATGCAGATTATAATGAAGTGGATGAGCAGTGGATCCAGTACCAGCTCCCATACATATCCCTATAAACTTGCCTCCACCCAGACTTTGTGCCAGTGATCAAAACCCTGTGAACCTGGCAGTTCAAAGAACCACAGAATGACTGATATGGGAAGGGACCTCTGGAGGTCATGTGTTCCACCTCACTCAAGGGGGCTCAAGTAAGGCCACCAAGAGCCAGTTGCCCAGGTTCAGATGACTGTTGAATATCTCTGAGGATGGTTATCTCTCTGGGTAAAGTGTGCCAGTGCTAGGTCAAGCTCAAAGTGAAAAAGTGTTTCCTGATGTTCAGAAGCAATCTCCTGTGTTTCAGTCTGTGCCCCTTGCCTCTGGTACTGGCACTGGGTGCCACTGAAAGCAGCAAGTTCTCTCTGCTTTAGAATAGAATTATCTAGGTAGAAAGAGACCTTTAAGATCATGCAGTCCAGCCATCAACCCAGCAGTACCACTGTAACCCCTACACCACTAAACCATTAACCAGATTCAGACAGCTCTTGAACATCTCCAGGGATGGTGGCTCCACCACCTCTGTGGGCAACCTATTCCAATGCCTGACCACCTACCTAAGCAATGAAAAAAAATTTTTTCTTATATATCATCTGAGTCTCTGCTGTCTCAGCTTAAGGCTGTTTCCTCTGGTTCTCTCACTGCAGGCACAGTAGAAAGGACCAGCCCCTACCTCACCAAAACCTCAGGGAGTTGTCAAGAGTGATGAACCTGAACCTCCTCTTCTCAAGACTATACAAACCCAGCTCTCTCAGATGTTCCTCAAAAGATATATCCTCTAGTCCTTTCCCAAGCCCTGCTGCCCTTTGCTGGACATGCTGCAGCACCTTTACTACCTCCCTTCTAGTGTATGTGTACATGGATGAGATCCAACACTTTCCCTATCCCTATCCAGAGCCTCCTCTTCCCCAGGCTACAGAGCCTTAGTCTAGGCTAAACTGACCCAGATATATATATATAGTAATGATATATAATACAGGAACTCAAGTTCCTGTATTATGAAATGTGTAATGCTTTATCAAAGAATGACACAATAAAAAGGATATTTTCTACCAAAATGAATGCAGGCCTTGGGATTTGGAGTTGTACTTCAGAAGTGGCTCGATTTCTTCATCCAGGCAATACAATCATCCAAGGCTTAGTACTCTAAATTTTACTGCAAAAATTCCTTGCATTTGCTTTATAAACCTCAGTTCACCAGTCCTTGCTGGAAGTCCAAATCCTGCATTTGGCATTATTTATGGAATTTATTCCATCAATTGGATTTATTTCACCAGGCATTTATTTATGGAATTAAGTACCAGGGCTGTAACATCAGGGAAGCCAAACTGCACTAGCAAGTGGTGTGCAAATCTGTGATAACTCACTGGGACAGCAGGTCTTACAGCTGTGTTATGTATTACCTCCTTTGTAATGTAAAAACAAAATCTTTTTTATTGCAGTAATTTGAAAAGCAACGGAAAAGATAATAATTGAGGCAGCATTATTACTGTAACAGAATAAATTCTGCTGTCTGAGAAGGGAAAGCCTATCAGATGTTACAAATTACAGAAATAACATAGGTGTTACTGTTTAGTCTCCTATGGTGAAATTCCTGCCAGTGTAGGATTGCTGCCCTTCACTGATAATTCTGGTTTATAACAGCAGGAAATTTCATCTCTTTTCAGTAGGAGGTACTTTGTGGAAACACTGCCAGGTATTTTTGACATTATGTGAGCAAGGAAGTTTGAGTTATGAAGGCCCATGAAAGCATAAAAGCTGCCACAAAAAAAAAAAAAAANAAAAAAAAAAAAGCGCACCTCTATCGATTTATGGATTAGTGGTAGTCAAGTGTACAAATGGAGCTAATAGGTGGTAAGTACCCAGAGGTGCATGTTGTGAAATAGCTTAATGGTGCTTGCACAACAGATTAGTAAACTCCAGATTCAGTTATTAGGTTACTGTTTTCTGGCCCTGCGTCTTCATCATGTATAGTGAAACATATTTTAAATTGTGATTTCATATTGTTGACAGAACATGTTTGTGAGCTTTTTAGCTGCACAAACATTTCTGCAGTTCCTTCCAGTGGTCATGGAGCACCTGTGCAGGAAACTCTCTAGAGTCCAAACAATGTCATAGCAGCTGAGTGGGAATTCTTAGTGTGGAAAATAAAAATGCTACTTCCACAGGAAATTCCTAATCACCTATTCCCATAGCTGCCATAATGCACTTATTGCTACATGGCCTTTATAGATGGCCATAAGTGGTTGCTGATCCACATCTAACATGTATTCAAATTACTGATTTTTCAGCACTCATAAATCAGTGTGCTGTCACTGGCAGACACATTTATATCCTGCATCTAGCAAGCTTTTGTCTTAGAGCAGCATTATAGTGCTGCTGAACATAAACAGTTCTATTAGGTGTAGAGCGATGCTTAACCTAGCTAATAACAAAGAAGAGACTAATATTGAGACACTACTTGGCTTCTTAGGCTTCATTGCCTCTTGGCAGAACAAAAGTGTTTCAAAATCAGCATAGTTGGCAAGTTGTGGATTCCATTCATAAGGAGAAGTTAGTGATGGATGTCGTACCAGGCTGAGTATAAGAACAACAGTGCAGCAGGTTGAGGGAAGTAATTCCTCCCCTGTGTCCGTCACTTCAGAGACGGCTGCTGGAGCACAATACCCAATTTTGGGCTCCACAGAACCATACAGACATTGACAGGTTGGAATGAGCCCAGCAGGGAGCCAGCAGGAAGCTCATAGGTACAAGGTACAGGGAGTGGCTGAGATGGGTTTGTTCAACCTGTAGAAGAACAGGCAGGGGTGGTGCTGCTCTCCGTAACTCTCTAAATTATGGAGAGATTAAGCCAGAATCTTCCCAGAGTTATTCAGTGGAAGGATGACAGGCAACAGACACAAGTGAGAATGTGGAAAATGTTGATGGCACATGGGGAAAAAACCCCACAGGAGTGGTAAAACACTGGAATAGGTTTCCCAGTGTAGTAGATACTACAAAATCAGCTGTGTAGCTTTCTCTCATTATACTTGCTTTGAGCAGGATGTTTAATCAAGGAGTGCTAGAGGTCCTTATAATCTATACGATTTTTTGGATATATGTTATTGTAATAATTCTTTACTTCCTTACAGACCCCACTATAGAGGTCAGGAAAAAGTATTTTATAACTACAGGCAAACCCACTCTGATTAGACAAATCCTTTCTGATTGACTTGTCTGGATTCAGAACTGGTTATTATCTGGCCCCACAGTGAAGGGAAACGAGACATAGCCTCCAAATCTAGATTTACCTAGGCAAAGTATTTTTGAAACACTTGTATCAGTAGCTGTACCTGTGAAATAAAGGAACTTTCTCATAGTCTCAAATGGCTGCAGTCAGCTCACCCCAAAATTGGGGAATGTTCTTGTCTTGAACAGTTTCTACCTGAAGTGCAAGGACTGTTGCTTTGACTGTTTCTTCCATTATAAATAGTAATTAGCTAGTAACAAAAATAGCAGTGTGATATTTTTTTAATCTCAACCTTAGCACTTAACAATATATGCCTTTTCCCTTATAGGAAAGGTAAGATAATAAACATGTACCAAATCCCAGTCAGGTTGCTTAATGCCTGAATGGCAATCACTTGGATCATACCACAAAGATAAGGTCATTTTTAAAATTGATATATCAAAGTGGTTGTGCAATGGAAACAAAATCCTGGAAGCTAGAGGAGCTGAATGAATAAGTTTGTCTCTTCTAAAAAAAAACATTCAACATCCTTGTTCAATCACTGTTGCCTGAAAGAAATTCATACTGCTAGGCTTGACATTTCATAGTTCACTGGGGACAAGTGATGTGAATATATTAATAAAATCATATATGCTATCATGATAGGTAGAAGTGAAAGGGAAGATTAACAAGAGACTCAGAGCAAATGATCATGTTTTATTAAAGGTATTCTACAAACATTGAGTATTACTATATAATTATTTTATGGTTGACAAACCAAGTGTATTTAGGAAGGAATCTGTGTGTTTTTGTTTAGTTCATAGATTTTTTAGCAGTGATTTTTTAATTTTCTTTTTAATATTTTCTTTCATTTTTCTACCTTTCTAGGGAAGAAAAGTACATTAAAACATGCAGTAAAATGTCTTTTTCTCATACGCAGCTAAAATAGATGGGTGATAGTTCAAGTAGGGTTACACTATTAGTGCATATTTCATCTGAGTCTTTAATGGTCAGTGAAGCTAATGGAGTTATGATGATTTATGTCAGCTGATGATCTAACCCTATATCGTGTTGTTTTGTGGTTGAAGCACATGGCTTGGCCTGCAGAGCCTTGTCTTGTTCCTTGTTTGGACAAATGAACAAAGAACATCCAAACATACAAATCATAGTTTGTCTGTGAACTACCTTACTAGAAAATAATAAGTTGCCAGTGTGGTAAATCTACCATTCAGATTTGTTTTTTTTTTTTTAAATTTTGCTTTTAAAATCAGAAGATTTTAGTTCTTCATTTTAAAATCTAGCAAATGAATACTGGAACACTCTGCTGTACTTGGCCTTCATCTCTGGGCATGTCCACTCTTACTCTGCTTTTCTGCTGATAAGCTCTAAGTTTCTAAAGCCTTCATTTTGGCAGAGGCTTCATCTTCTGACAGCAGCAATCCTACCTAGGGAAGAAAAAATTCAGATTTCTCTGTAGTAGTTAATCATTCTTTCAGCTCTTTAATAATGAAAATGCATCAACCACAATAAAATCCAAATTAATTTTTCAGCTTAAAGTTGTCTTTTCTTGACTGATAGGTCCTGCTAGAGCCATTAGTTTGGAATAGTTTCAAAATATTTCTTTCTCTGGTCTTGTACTCTGAAGGGTTGGAGATGCAAAATATCTGCTTTGGGTATCATCAACTATAAATCTCTGGAGTATAATAGCAGTTTGTTCTGTACTTTCAACTTTAACCAATGAACTCTGTATCTCAGCTGTTTTTTATTATCTGTGGAAGTTGCTGCATGGCAGAAGGAACTCAGAGAAAAGAGGAGCTTAGCTGTCACGTACTTTATAGCACATCATAACTTGAACAGTCTGTATTTATTCTTGGTTTGCCAGAGACAGAGAGATGGTGCAAGTATTGGTTACTTAAAAGAAAATGGAAATCTTGAGACCAATCAAATGCTTTTTGTTTTGTGCTGGTATTGCCAGTGTGACTTGTTTTCTGCCTATGTGCATGTCTAGCTTGCTTCTGGACATCTGCTTCATGTTACCCCTCCTTGCCTGCTCCCCAACCTCTCTTTTAAACACCTATCGGGAGCATAAAAATAATTTCTGATAAAGTATGAACTGAGGTGAGCTGTTTTTTGGGCTTGAGCTTTAAGTTAATTGATATTTGAGGATTGTGTATCACTCAATCCAGCAGTTACAGCAAAATACAAAATTTTTAAGCTCAATTAGAAGCCTTGTTTAGTTTAAGATTTTCAACAAATATTGACAGTATCTTACACTGCACATGCAGTGACTAGAGAGATTACTGATCAATTTTACACGTCAAAAAAAGATGAAAAAATACCTAAGTCATTGTCCAAGAGTAAGAATGTTAAAATACTTGATAAAAAAACCCCCACCTTTTTGAACACCAGAAAAAAGATTTTTGTTAAATAAAATATTTAATGTATTAACATCTGAATAACAATTTGCACTCTGAGGGACAAAAATTCCTTACTAAGATGTGATAAAAATACCTCTTGTATCAAAGGTATTTCAGGCTGAAAGAGAGCCTTCAAGTGGGTCTAGATGTAATGTGCTTGCTTAAATATAAGGGATGCCTCTAAAAGTCAGATACAGATCTATCTTATAGCTTGTACCAGCTGATGAATCTAATGTTCTTTCCACCTTGTAAGTCCTTCAAAATAGTTGCATACATTTATATAGCAGTTCAACAACCAGTGTTGGAAACTTATTGATGAGTTACTGCCCTGCGATTAAATATAAGCAAACAAATATGCTATGCTCTTTAAAGAACTTTCTGTACATCAGCAAACATTATTCCTGAAAGCTCTTAATTAGTTTCTTCTTATTTAGTTTCTTCTTATCATAAGATTGTTTTTATTTTTACCCTAAAGTAAGCTGAATGGAAATTCATTACACTTTTCTTCGTATCATACTTTGTTTATTTGTTTCTCAGCTGAAAGACAAAGAAGTGTTATTGAGTTATTTTTCTGTCATTGTTTCCACATAAATCCCTGTTGCTCAATCTCTCTTTGATTGCTCTGCAGAGATCCCATGTGCAGATCAAAAAAAGGTGTTTTAATTGATCAGTTATGGCTTCTTTCTCATGTAGAATCCATAGTGATATAAAGATGGATAGCACCGTATTTCATACCATGATGGGTTTTTTGATATTACTTGTATAAACAATATTCCTCTTATTTCAGCTTGCAGGTTTTATAATGAATTTTATTTCAACTTCCTACCAGCTTTACAAAGGTTTCTAAAAAGCTAATGTGAAGAAACTGTAATCAGATGTCCTCAAATTGAAATTGAGGTGAAGTAATTGTCTGCAGCTGTTCTTTCTGTTCTTCTGCTTAGCCATTACACAAGGTGAGGTTTTAGTTTAAATAGCTTTCATCAGGGTACCTAGGTTGGGCTTGAACCTTGTGGAGACTGGTTTTTTTGTAATGGTGGCTTCAGTAAGGGCAATTTCTTCCTGAACTAATTAGAGTTTCTTGAGGAAATCTTGCTGTGCTTTTTTTTTTTAGTACATGGCCTTTTAATACCAATTTAAAGTCAAAGGATACTTGGACTATTCTGCTCCTGTGCTGGGATTCTCTGTGCATGCTGGCTCATGCTAGATAACCTTCTGAAGAAAAAGCATCTTCAGTGATCACTTGTCATTCTAGGACTTGGGTGGCTTTTACTGCAAGATTTCTTAAAGATGCAATTTATCCCCACAGGGAAAGTTAAATATATTGATTTAAATGAAATGCAAATCACCCTTTTTATTAAGAGCTATAATCTCTATATAATTTTTAGTTTTATTTTTTATATACCAGTTTTGGATCATTCATCGGTTGTTCTTTCCATGCTAAGTAAAGCTGAATGTTAAGATTTGGTTTGCTACAGACATTTGCTGTGTCCCTTGTGCTGGTGGGAATAAAATTAGTAAAAGATTTCTGGATAGATACACACGATCATAAGAAGCTCTTGGAAAAGCTTTGTGGTGAAGTCCTGTTCAGTTGTACTTGGGAGAGCAGTGTTGTAGCAGCTTGGGGTAAAAGAGCCTGCTTTTGGGAAGATCACCTTGTACTCAGAATACCTGCAGAAAGCTTTTGATTATTGAGCTCACTCATAACCTTCACACAGTGAAGATTACAATTTACTATGCTTGGCACCATTTAAATGTCTTTGTGGTTAAAGTACCTCTATCTTTCTTCCAAAATGCCATAAAGGAAGATTATAGAACTGATTATTTTGGTTCATTCTGTACACATAATAACTTCTCTTTAAATTCTGTGGTTGAAAAGTTGGTTTGGCGTAAATTCTGTGGTGAATGAATAGACAGTAATGTGTCAAAAGTGAACCTTGCAGTTTATTTACTCTCCAACACTTACTTCATAACACTTTACAGCTAGTCCCATGCATATTAACCTTTTATATTGCACAGTATGGTACTAGACCCACCTGTAAAGAAACTGTTTTATTCTGATGAACTTTTTTAGTCTTTGTTATCACATTTCTTGCATGGGCCTCTTAGTAATTCTTAAGGAGTTTTTGTTTGTCTTTTTTTTTTTTTTTAATATGAAAATTTGTTTCAGCTCTCTCTGAAAAGAAGACAATTTTAAATTCCCAGCTGAACTGAGGCATCCTTTACAGTGCTGTAGTACAAGATAATGTGTCCTGCAGAACACTTGACTTCATTCTTGTGTGATACTGGAGCTGTCTGGCATTGATATCCATCATTCAGTGGCAACACAGAAACAAATCCATGGGGTTTTCCCATAGAGACCATAATTGTCATGGCAGATCATTGAAGTTTAATTGCTATCATCTGTCATGCATAAGATATTTAATAAGGAATTTTGGTCCACATCATCAGATAAAACCACAAAGATGACTAAGGAAATGAAGGATCTCACATACAAGGAGAGGCTGAAGGAGATGGGACTATTCAGCCTGGAAGGGAGAAGGTTCATGGGCAATCTTATCCTAGATTCTAAATGCTTGATGGGAGGGAAGGATGAAGAGGGAGCCAGATTTTTCTCAGTAGTGCCAGCTGGCTGGATGAGAAGCAATGGGTACACATAAAAACCATGAAATTCTGATTGAACACAAGACTTTTTTTTTTTTTTTTGTACTGTAGAATACTGGTCAAACACTGGCACATGTTTCCCATAGAGACTGTGGTGTTCCATCTGTGGAGTTACTCAAAACCTGGCTGGACAACCTGTCCTGTTGTCCTGGGCACTCTGCTGCAGGAGAGTTGGACTGGATGTGAAGAGGTCACATCCATCCTCAGTTATGTGTATAGGCCATACATGTTGCCATATTTTTTTCAAGAGGATTCTAAGTAGAAGTCCAGCTTGGGCCTCAAGTACCCCTGGACCAAAATAGTTCTTCTTGCATTCCAGAGTTATAACATTCTGTGGGAACAGTATGATTTTTCCAGTTTCTCCAAATCAGTGTCTTTCCCCATAGGGAGCAAGGATTGCTGTCCCCCACATGTTAGCATAATCAATACACTGTTTTACGTAGCACTACCTGTCTAAAATACAGAAACAAGTTATCTACTAGTCCAGTTTCCTAGTACATCACAGTGTAAGATCAGCTGTTTAGTTACTTAAAATGTCTTGTTCAGGCTAAAGTTTTTTAATCCTTTGTCTCTATATTCTACCTTTCTTCTATTTCATAATTTTTAACTCAATTTTGGTGTACTGAAAACTACAATTGGAGCAATTTAGCTTTTTTCTGAAACTAGGGGAAAAGAGTAATTTGCCCCATGTCTTTATTACTTCAAGCAGGTTGTCAGGAAAATTGGCTGAGCCTGTAGGCACGTATGTTTTCCATAGATTGGGTCTGGTACTTAGAATGACTTTCCCTGTCGTTGCACATTTGCTGTGGGTTTTGCTGGGTTCAGTGGCTTTAGATGAGTCATAAAAATTTCTTGTGTGTTGTCCCTAATGCTTTTGGTGGCCCAGATAGCTGGACCTGCTTGCTTCAATGAAGGAGCATTGTGTGAGGGCAGCAGGAGTGTAAACTAGGACAAGAATCACTTTGGCTCTAAGGTCTCCTGGCAGTGAGATACAAACATGTAAAAGGAAGGGATTCTTTATTTTTACTTCTATAGATGATGGGAAAGAAAGACTAAGCTGCTGCTCCTGCCTCTTTTAGCTTGGTCTGTGTGTGTGCATGGGGATTGTGACAACCAATGGCACACAGCTAAAGTCAAGAGCACAGGGAATGTCTGAAACCAAAAAATGTAGTGGACCCTTATTTCTGCTTTCCTGAAAGAAAGGTTCCCACATTTTGATGGGAAATTTAACAAGTTTGAGGTGTTAGGCTATGAATGAGGGTAGGATGGCCCTGAAGAAGGGCACACACATACATTCAGGAGTGCAAAACAATAGCATGTTCTACTCCAGTGGCTTTGGGTATTTTTTTTTCTGGTTATCACTTGAGAACTTCATCATGGGGTTCGGTGGGTGATTAGAAGTAGCCTTCTTGATGCTAATGCAAGCAATTGTGAAACACCTGGTCTCCTCCGTAGGATCAGGGCAGATGCCAGAACCTCAGGATTTTGGGACAGTGTCTTACTGGTGAAGCCCAGCAAGAGGGTGAAAAAGCTTTAAGCTAATCATCAGACAGCTAATCATGTTGTCTATTTTAAACAGGTTTCGTAAAGAAAAAGGCTTCAGTGGCATTTCAACCCATCAGTCCATTTGGATTTGGGATCCCGCCCCTCCCAAATCAGTCCAAATTTAGCAGGGCCATGAGGTACTAAAAACCATAAAATTTTGATTTTCATGAAAATCAGTACCAGTTTTTGAAATGGACTAGCCCCATATTGAGGAAAGAGCTATGTTGAGGTCAGCAGGCAGGTTCCAGACTTATCTGCACATGCATAAATGGCTGAGCAGGATACGTATGGCAGAATTTGTCTGAGCAACTGCTGCTCCTTGCCTTGGCTTTATGCACAGGAGCTGTTTGTGTTTGGGAAGGGGAGGATGCAAGGAAGTAGGTCACATTCAAAGAAATCAGCACTTTTTTTTTTCTCTGCTCTGTGGGAAACGTCTTGTGGGAAGTGTATCCTCTGTTTCACAAAAAATGTCTGAGGCAGACAGCTTGATGATGCCTAGTTATCAGAACACAAGTGTCTTTGCTTATTCTCTCCCACTAAAGGACTCCTCTCACTGCCTCAACTTGTTCTGCAGCTGTAGAAGGGTTTTACTCTCAGGTTTTCGTTTTATTCTGTCCCTTTAGGATGTTGCAGGTTTAGAAAGATAGTTGATATGGAATATGCAAGTCTGAAGACATGTTTTTTCTTTGCAGTCACAAACTGAAGAGCTAGCCAGAGAAAACTTCAGCTTTCATCAGTGGTCTTAAAATTCACATAGTAGTGTTCTGACATATTTCAGTCTTCAAGAAATCATTTCCCCTCGTCTAAAGTAGCTGTGTACATTTTGCTAGCTGTTTGAAATACCTACTGAATTATTTTTTATCCTTTTAATGTATCATGCAAATCTGATGGGCAGATAGGAAAACCGTATAACCTGGAGAGTTTATAGCACTTTGTTTCAATAAACAAACAAGCCAGCCAACGTAAACCCCCTCACTGTCTTCAAAGAACTTCTCTGTACCTGCTCAGCACACGCTTAGCTGTGTACGTTTGCTCGGGAAAATCTCACAGCTCGTATTTATAATACACATTGTAATACACATCTTGTGGGAAGGTGTGGAAGGGGAAGTTGAAATGGCTCTTTGCTGATGATAAAATCAAAACAAAAACAACTGCCGATCCCCTGGCCAGCCAGCTCGCTGGGACATTTTTATAATTCTTTTACTCTGTTGTTGGAGGACTCCAATTAGCCTCAAACTGGAGCTCGCAGCTTGTGTGTGAAACAGGCAGCTGCTGGCACGCAATCCTCCCTGAAGTTGTTTCCTTTCCTTTTTCCTGAGATTTAGCGAGGGGGGGGAAGGGGTTGGAGTCACATGGATACAAAGCTTTTGATTAATGTCCAAGTCTGTGCCGCTGCGGAGGCTTTCCAACCTCTCAGCTAGCAGGGCGAGCTGGGAACCAGTGACCGCTCGTTTCCTCCAGGCTGTGTCCCCTTCCTGACGGGAAAGGAGCGCGCTCTGGGGTGGCTCGTCGCCTCCGGACCTCGGGCCGCCGCGGGAGCGGGGTGAGCGGGGGCTGCGGCTGCAGCGCGGCTGGGGACCGGCCGGAGCCCGGCCCCGCTGTGTAACTTGCCGGGGTCTTTTGTTGTCCTTGTCCGCAGCGCAGCGCCGGGGCGCTCGGGGGAAGGCGCCGGGCTGGGAGCACCGATCCTCCTCGCTGCACCATGACAGAAGAAAGCAAGGGGGAAGGCAAGGGGGAGAGCGGGAAGGACTTGGAGAAGCAGCTTCGCTTACGCGTGTGCGTCCTCAACGAGCTGCTCAAGACGGAGCGGGACTACGTGGGCACGCTGGAGTTCCTGGTGTCGGTGAGCGGCGGCGCTGGGGTCCCGCGGCCGCTCCCGCAGCTGCGCGGGGCAGGCGGCGCCCGGCGCGCCGGGNGCGGAAGGGGATGGGGGTGATGTGCTTGGGTTCCCCCAAACCTAACGGGTCAGGGGGCTTGTGTTCATTTTAGGGTGCCGCAGTTCGACTACTTGCGATAGTCTTGGAAACCCAGCGGTGCAGCGGGGAGGGAGCAGGACAGAGGGGGTGCTGGTGTGCGGCAGCTGCTTGGCATTAAAGCCACATGTGGCATTCACTCCTGTCTTGTGATATAGGGTCAGCTGGGAAGGTAGTGCGTTCTGCTGAGCTGTGTTGTGACAGTTTTAGCTTCCTTCTACATTTGGCTATCACTGTCGATAGGATTATTGGTGCCAAGTAATACCCTAGTCAGAAAGGCAGGAGTTCTCACTCTCTCAAAAAGCCAAAGTGACAAATTATTGCAGAATAGATGTGGGCAGTGTTTCATTTGTGCCTGACCTTGGTAGCATCACTTTAGGGCTCTGATGTGAGAAATATGTTCAAATCAACTTCTTCAGATTGCAAAAGTTTTCACAGTAGCCCCATCGTACATTTCTCTCCTGTCCCATTGAAGAGGGGAAATCCTTCCAACTGCAAACTTCCTGCTTTGCTGCCTTGAGAATTGTGGACTTTCTGCTTATTACCATGAAAGAGGAAATTCTTAAGTTGGCTGTGACAGGGAGAATAAAAGCACAGACATTGGAGTGAAATAAGATCTACAGAGTAGCTTATTTTCTCCATATGTTTATCCTCAGCAGAACCATGAAAAATGGTAAATGGTCCAATGTGTTGGGGTTGTTTTTTTTTTTTTTAAGTTAGGATGTATCTTTGAAAAAGGTTGTGTGATTATTTTACTTATTTCCATTTAATGATCAGGGTTTACCTATTTAAAAAAAAACAACCAACCTAAGGCAATGTTCTTCCATATTTTACCTTAACCCACACATTTGGTGTATGCCAGAGTCTTGTATTTCAGCAAATTTAAAGAATTCATAATATCTTTAATTTTGAATTCTAAGGTTTTAGGCATAATATATTTGAGTTCAAGCAGTAAGTGCTCAGATTATCCCAAGGACCAGAATCTGTACATGTTTCAAGTTCTACCCAGACACTGAATTCAGTAATAAGTCTCTTTGCAGTTTGGATCAAGATGATCTAAATAAATCATGTGGAGAAAGGGAGGAGGGTTGGCGTTAAATACTTGGTTCTACATGAACTTTTCAGATTCATTAATGATTGTGGACAGGGTTCAAGTGACAGTTCAGAGATGTAAATCCTTCACAGAGAAATGTCATGTGTTCTAATTATGCCTCAGTTTTGTTTGAGGAAACAACTTCTGAGCTTTCCTTTGGTCTACCTGCTAGGACTGCTGTTGAGATCAGCTGTGGTGGTGGATTTATGAGGGCCACTGGACTAGGGCCAGTATGGAGACCATCACATGGATTTTACGTAAGCCATCGAAACCATCATTGTGTGAGGGGTTTATGTTCCAGTCAAAGTCAACAGTCAGGCTTCCAGGTCATCCGAGCATCGTCAGTGGAGCTCATTGTGGTAGCAACCACGTTTCCTTTATGACTGAGAAGCTGAAGCCAGTTATAGTCTCAGTAAGTGATTGCTCAGAGTACCTGCAGTTTTCACTGTAGTTAATAGGAAATAGGGTATTCACTTAGGTAAATGAAAAAAACCCCTGTGCATGGCTAGAGAATGAAGAGGTTATAAGGAGGAAGTGACTTTCTGGTGTGTATCAACATGAGAAATGCTTTGCTGGTTTCCCTACACTGGAAACATACCTATTATATGCTAGATTTATTTAGGTTCTTTTGTTTACATTGGAATTAAAGAGTATTGCTCAGAACAGATTTCTGGTTGGTTATTTAAAGTCTTTTTTTTCCCCCCTACCCTGTGATTGCTCATCTTCCACTTACCATCAGCATAGTGAGAAGCAGCTTGGTTTGTATGTTCTGTCAAAAGTCTGTAATACTGTAAGGTGCAAAGCAGAAGATTTGATATACTTGTACCTGTATTAGATACAAGTAGCTGAGTAGTCATTGCCGTGTGAATTAATTCACCTTTTTTGCCTTTATGCTGTGTAAATACAGTATATTGTTTTGCATCTGCACTCATCACAAAACAAATGTGAGTGAAAAGGTCTGGTTGTATTAATATTAGTCTTTCGTATCTCCTGTATCTTCCAGTAATAAACTGTAGTACTGTTGAGAATTCAGTGATACAGAACAATAACAATTTTGGGCCAGTTGGAGTGAGATATGTAAACATATGTGAGGTGGATAAACTTAAGTCGCCCAGTAGTTGCAGCAATGTTGGAGGGAGGAGGCATGCGCAGGAAATTATGAATAAATGCTTATACTTTTCCTTCAGATGTTTCATTATAACATTTAGAGTGTCATTGCAATACCAGAGTTTTTGTTCCTTCTAGCAATTCTTAGAAGTAACAAGTGATGGAAGAATTTACTTAAGATATGGAAACACCTTTTAAAACTATATCTGTAGACAGAGGTTTTTATTTTTATTTTATCAGCTACAATATTAAGTCTCTGTTATGAACAATTGATACTTTACTGGCTAAATTAGCAATTGAACTTTTTTTGCTTCTGGATGTTCTTGCTGATAATCATACCATTTTCGTGTGGCAAAATATTTGTTTTCCAATGAAAGAAAAGCTTTACTTGCAAGAACAGAGGAAAATCCTTTTTTTCTTAGCAAAATGAACTTTCTGGAGTGGACAGAAAGCAACAGTTGGTGAATATTTGCACTCTCTAAAATAATTCCATGTCATCCAAATGTGTGACTGAATAATTAAGAATTACCTTGAGTACTTATGATAAAGATGCTTTTAAAAAAATTGTGACATTATCAATATGTACCTTATCTCTTTCATTCTTTACAGCAAATGACCAAATGTCTATATTTACTGTGATCTGTGTAAACATAAGGAAAATTTCCTGTGTTGCCCTATAAGCACAATTAGCCTTGAGAAAAGGAGACTGAGGGAAAACTTTATCACTCTTTACAAGTACCTGAAAGGAAGCTGTAGTGAGGTAAGAATCAGTCTTTTTTCCCCAGCTAACAAGTGTCAGGACAAGAGGAAATGGCCCCAGGCTGCACTAGGGGAGGTGTAGATTGGCTATTAGGAAAAATTGATTCACTGAGTGGGTGTTCAGGCATTGGAATAGGCTGCCCAGGGAAGTGGTGGAATCACCATCCCTGGAGGTGTCCAAAAAACATGCAGATGTGATGCCTGGGCACATGGTTTAGTGGTGAACATGGCAGTGCTGGGTTACTGGTTGAACCTGATGATCTTGGAAGTCTTTTCCAACCTTAATGATTCTATTCTATGACTAGAATAGAACTAGAGCAAAACTGCATAAACTTTTCTAAGGTTCATTGGTCTGTGATTTTATGCTGGAGAACATATGATTTTTAATGAGACTTTTAAAAAAATAGTTGGTTTTTTTTGTAATTTGCTGAATGTTTTCATGCAAAGTTTCATTTACTGTGTAATCAGGGTACTCACTTGAATCCTCAACATAGCAGTAGTAAAGAGACCAGTAAAACTGTGGGTAGGAGTTGATGAGACATTAAAAAGTATTTAATAGTAAAGAGTTGCTAAAAAGTGGCTAGTTTAATTTGTCACCTTATTACCTGATGTAAGGCTTAATTCTTATGTTTGTGATTTACACTAATTGACTGGCCACTAAAGGCAAAATAGGCCATAAAGAATTTTAGGATGCATGTACATATGTGTATGTATATAAGCATACACACATATAAAATGTACATATATTTTTTTGGAAAGAAACTTTATTTTGGAATAGAAATTGGGAATGTAATCGATCTGCTACACTTGGTGCTTCAGGGAATATCCATGGAAGTAGAGTTTAATTTCCTATGGCAGAGATTGTTTCTCTGGCGCAGTTTTGTGTTCTGACAAATTTGACATTGATGGGAATAGAAGCAGATGTTGGCACTCCTGTAAGCCTTCCCCACGGCCTCAGCTGGGGTGGCTAGTTAGATCTTGAAGCAGCTGGGGGGAAAAAAACAAAGCTAGTTTATTATGTAGACTATAGTATGGTTTAACGGAGTCAGTGAGTATATATGTTTCTGCCAGTTAACTCTCAAGTATCAGTTTGATTTTATTACATCCTCCTGTACTATCTTCTGCTTGCACCAAAGTGAAAAAATGTTAGTTAGTTTTCTTTAAATGTGCCCTTTTAAGGGAAGCTGGATCCTTGCTTTTCAATTGCTATAAAGAGATATTGTTTATAAGGTTTATTTTGCGGCCTTTTCAGTGTCTGTATGACTCCTTGGGTTCTGTATTCCCCTGCTGAACATTCCCTATCTCTTGGCTCAGTACATATTTCTCTGATTGTGGAGCAGACTAATTATTTGGAGAAGTAATTGAGACTTCAGGTAACCTTTATAGTCAAATTCAGTGTTACTAACCCTGACTAGCAATAGAGGATTTATGTCCTGGATGAAAACTCCTCAAATAGTTATGCTATATCATAAAGTTACATGTTCCACAAAAAAGAACAATTTATAAATTATCTTTTATGGCTGTGGTTTGATACAAAAACAATGTGTCTGAGTGTGTTGTTTTTGCATGCATGTGTGTATATATATATATATCACAGAACACTTTAAGTTGGAAAGGTCCCATAAGGATCATCTAGTCCCACTCACTGAATGTGTTATATGTATATCTCAATTACAGTGATGATTAGTGACTTCATAGTGCTTTTCATAATTGCATTTATATTTTATAAAAGGTATTTAAATGAATGGAAGGGAAGGGTTTTAGCTGGCTGCATTTTTTGATAAGGTTGTGTGATTTCCTTTCTCTTCAGGAAAAGAAAAACAACATTCTATGGCTACTTCATCATAAAAAGTCAAAAGGAAGTGCAAACACAATTACCATAGAAAGTCAATATCTTTTCCATTCACTTCCAATTTCTGCTGTTCTTAACTTGCTTAAGTGTTAACAAAAAAATGTGAGTGTGGCATTCTATTTTTATTTGACTTTGCTTGTCTATATCAATGGGACCACCTGTGGTCTCTGTCAGAGTAAGGGTAACTGCTTAAAAGATGTTTATTTCTTTGTAACACCTGCCCCAAGGTTGAACACTCTGCTTTATGGAGTGGATTAGCAAGAAAGATATTCTTTTCTTGTGTGTATCTTTACTAGGTGAGCACAGAATTCATGCAATGTAGGACAATGGCAAAAAGCAGAGTTTTTTCCGAAGAATTTTCAAGTACATATATTTTCTTGTTTGGAATTGGAAGTGTTTATGCTAGACAATGACAAATGTTTCATACTTTTCAATTTATTTCCTCTTACTGCTCTCAGATGCACTTAGATTGTATTGTGAAAAACTCTTCTTTAGGAAGAAAGGTGGTTTGTTGAGCTGTTCAGTGAAAAGTTTAGACTGCTGAAAGGAGAAATCTTTGCTTCATAGCATTTAAGAACCTTTCTGTTCTTAAGACTTATTGTAGACTAAGGCAATCTTCTGAAGACTGTAATATGCTCAGAAGTGTTGTACAACTTCATGACTTCTCTTATTTATAAATTATTTATATTATTTATAAATAATATTTGCAGTGTTCCAGTTATTTCTTTGCTCTGCCTTATAGCTCAGTCCTAACTCTCCTGACACATGTGTTTCACAAATTTGTAGTGAGCTGCTAATTTAGGCTACTTGGAGGGCACCATCCATCAAAATGTCCAGGCTTAAGTTATTCCGTGCAGCCTAATGCTGTTGAATAGTATGCTGTTTGCAGTGATTTCAAATATTTATGGAGACATATTTTTCAACCCCCTTTGGTAGTAATTTTGTTACAATTTTATAAACAGTAAGCTTTAAAGCTAGGTATCTCAAGGTTGGTTTGTATTTATTTGGTAAGGTTAGCATGAAGAGCTAGCATGAGAATTTTTGTCAATTAGACAAAGTTAAAGTCATTGTAACAGTATTACAGCATGTGAGAAATTGAAAAGTTCTTTACATTGGAAACCAAAAGGAACTGTCCTTTGGCCAAAATAAATCCAACCTGGGTGTAGTTGACCTAAGATACTGGTTGGCATGATTTGCTAATCTGTAGAAGGCTATAACCATGTATCTCTAAGTAAGGTATATGTCCCTGTTTGGAAAGGAATTGGATTACCCATGAATAAAATATAGGCTTGAGCAAGGTAATGAATTTTATTTAAGACTCTACATTTTTATACAAGCGTCTTGAAGAAATTCTTGTACTCATATACTCATGGACATTCTTTTTCAGAGATTTTGTCTAACTGTTTTTGCTTTAGGACTCAACTACATGTGTGTTGATTTGGTTTTCTGTTGGGATTGAGCAGGATTATCATGGTCTTTGGTGAACATGTGGATGGTTGTGAGATTGGCTATTCAGGAAGAATGCAAGAATGAAGATAGCTAAGTGGAGTCACCGCTCCTGGAGGTGTTCAAGGGGTGTCTGAATCTGGTTCTGGCTGATATGTTTTAGTGGTAGAGTCCTGTGCCTGGGATGGAATACCCCTGTTCACCCATACAGGCTGGGGTCTAAAGCAGCTCTACAGAGGTTACTCTGGGAGTTCTTGTGGACAAGAACTGGAATATGAGTCAGCATTGCACCCTTGCAGTGCAGAAAAGAATCAGCATCCTGGGACTGCTCTAGCAAGGGTGTTGCCAGTAGGTGAAAGGGGGTGATTCTTTACTCTCTGCTCTACATCTGTGAGGCTCCTGAGAGTCAAATTTTTCGCTTCCTAATTGAAGAAATAATTTTACCTAATGACACAAGTCTGGTGCTGGAGCCAACCAGCAAGGTGAGCAGGAGCCAGGAGCACATTGCTGCAAAGAGGCTGAGAGAACAAGGTTTCTTTGGCCTTGAGAAGGCTCAGTGGAATTTTTATTATTGTCAACTCCCTGATGGATAGATGTGGGCAAGATGCAGCCATAAAAGCTGGTCAAAAACTGGTATAAGTTGCTCAGAGGCTTTTTTAAAATTTTGCTTAGAGATCATATAGCCAAGACTGGACTACCTGTTCTAGATGACACTGCTCTGTTCAAGCAATTGGCCTAGATGACCTCCTTTCCAACCTCCATGACTCATCAGTTTGCAATTTATTGCTATGACAGAAAAAAAGGCTGTCTGCCTTGAAGTTTCAGCCAGTTTCAGGAGAACAGAATTTTCAGGGTTGCATCTCTACTTTGTTTCCTTTATACTCTGAAATTGCAGTGCAAATGGCCAGGCTGTACTGTTCAGCAAACAATTATTCAAAATTTAAGAGAAAACTCAGGCACACAGTTTTAGTTTTTTTTTTTAATTTCAACTGTGTTATTTTTGCTCAGGATACAGATAATCTGGCACTTTTGTACTATTTTCTACTGAGAGATGTCTCAGTGCATTGCTTTCATTAATAAATCAAACCTGTGTAGTTCTACAAATGGGAAATTTAGATCTTGATTTTTGGGTCCCTGTGGAAGTTTGTGCCAGAACCAGAAATATAACCTGATGTCGTGATTCCCAGTTCACTACTTTGACAGCAAAGCAACCCTTTCCCTTCATATATAATTGATGCTAAAAGAATGGTTGTCTACTTAAAATGTCTGAGAAGCTGCAAGGATAACTTTTCAAAGCCAGCTTTGTTTTGTGCAAGCTTGATTGTTCCTGGGATTGTCTCATAGGCTGCTCACAGTTGAATTTATCCTGTTGTAGGGACAGAGCAGAGAAATTAGGGGTTGACACTCATTTTAGATCCCATGAGACCTCCAGATTGTCCTTTGTACTTTTGGCAGTCTGGCTGCCAAGTCATCTGGCATCCCTGATGAGCTTTCAAGTTCAAGGCTGAAGAACATGAAGGGAATGTGTAGGAGAAACAGATAGATCTGAAGTGAGTACTGGAAAAAACAGTAATATATTGTAGTAAGGTAGCTTTCTTTATTTCAGTGTAATTTGTATGATGCAGGCCCCTTGACAAATTGATAATGTCTTGATGAGTGAAGCAGAATAAATAATCTAATCCTTGACCTTTCTAGGGAAGTTTTATATGAATTCTCACTTCAAAATGAAATTTGTCTGTGTTTGCTGATATTTGTGCCTGAATTTTAAATACATTATATGTATTGGCATGTTTGCTTTCTGAATATATTTTTGCCTATTATAATAACCAGAGCAAGTGACTAGTATCAATTAATATGATGGTGAATTCACATTAAAAGCATTTAATCATTTAACCTCTGAAATAAATTGTTAATTTTCTAAGGCTGTTTAAAAGGAGTCATTCCTAGAGTGAGGGATGATGAATGTGTTCCTATGTGTTGACTTAACAATCCCTGTCTCTTTATGCCTAAATCAAATATGTTGTGACAGAGTGATTGATGTCTGGGATGCTATGAATTTGTGCAACAAGGCTGGAAAACCACTTCATTTTATTGCTTAGTATGTGGTAAGTTACACTGTATCCTTAAATTCCTTGAGTAAGGTATCTGGATTCCTAGAAGAAATAGCATGCAAATGCATATTTTGAGACAACATCCTCTGACTCTGTAGTGTGCGTGTGGTCTTTGTTCTAAGAGTCACAGAGGCATTTGAGACTTAAATAAATGTGGCAGCAACTGAAGCTCTGCAGCCTATAAGCACCACTTTCATTAAAAAGATACCACAACCTGACAAGGTAGAGGGAAGAAAAAGTGGCATGCACCTGTAGAGTTAATGTTGTGTCACTTGTAAAGTGTTTGTGGCTGAATGGCTTGTATTTATCTTTTTGTTGTCTGGGAGGGAGAGCTATTTTGCAGAAGCCATAGGAAGCAGGAAGGTAATAAATAAGTCCTGATTCATAGAATGCCTTTATAAAAATGGCCACCCTACATTTATAATGAGAGCTGCTTCCTTCCTGTTGGGTTTTGTTCATGAAAAGTATGATAAAATGCTACTTAAAAATGAACTTGCAGAGTATGATAAAGACCTAAAATGAGACATGCTGGAAGGAACCTGTGAATTGCTGTGACAGATTTAAGAGAAGGTCTATCCCACTGCCTTGATTCTCGCCAGGACAGGGTTAATTTTTGTAGTAGACAGGAGGGGGCATGGCTAGGACGTGGAGATTATTCTATACCATCTCACATCATTGGTTGAAGTGGGGAAAAGGGAATCTCTTTTGGGGAGAAAGGGGTCCCTTCTGGTCAGGGTAGCATGGTCAGGTATTGCTGTTTCCATCTGAATCATTGCCTCTTTCTTGTGTCCTCTGCCATTAGTAATGTTGCTGTTAATTTTCTTATCTCATTGCTGTTTCCAGTAAATTGTTTTTATCTTAACCTATGATCTTTACCTTTTGTGCTTCAAATTTTCTTTTCCAGCCCACTACAAGAGGAGGGGGGAACAGGGCTTGAGTGAGTCAGTGATGTGTGGTTTCAGTGGGAGCACTAAATTGAGGAATATCATTACTAAACAACAACACACAGTAGTTTATTTTTATAATGGTAAGTAGTAGTATTACTTAGGGAGTTTGTGCTTCACAACTGGGGGCTGTCTCTCCTGAAGAGTGTAGGTGTAGTACCTGGTGGCAACCTAAGTGATTTCTGAGTTTGATTACTTTCTTTTTGTATTTGTGTATTGTTTTTGACATCTGTAACTTCTGAATGTGTGTCCTATAAAATAATTCCTTTTATGCTTTTTAAATACCTTAAATACCTGTCTAAAAATTTTACTAAGTACTTACATCACTACTTTTCTTGTTGGAAATCTAATTATTCTTTTCATGAAACCCCTTTCATACTTTCAATTGCCTTTCAAATTCCTTTGTGATTAATTCTTCTGGTGTTAGTATCATTGATTGTCTGCCTAGTTTCATTCTTAGTCTTTTGCATACAGTTTTCAGAGGGCAAAAACTAACATCTCCAAATGTGTGTAATAGATGTTTGAGGTACTGAATTATGACTTTTCTTGTCGTAATTCACTACCTCATACTTGTGATAATAACATCTTGACTGAAAGGTGTTAGTATTCTGTTAATCCTTCTGCAATGTGTAGTTAGCACCTTACTTAGGTCCTTTTTTCACCTCTTTACTTTAAATATCAAAAGTGGTATTTTTAGAGATTGGACAAGATTCTTGAAGTATGACTTGTAGCTGCCATTTGGTTTTTCTTACCATTCTGTTTTGCTGTGTGAATGGGAAAAAGATCTACAAAGAGGTCTCAGTGAAGAATTAAGTACCCAACCAGGAGTAATACCAGGAATAAATAAGAAGAGTAAGAGCTATGAGATTACATTTCTGTGCTCTGGAAATGAGAAGAAGAAGAAAAATGGAAATGCTCTGTGCTCTGGAAATGAGGAAGAAGAAAATATTAAGGAAAAATACACTAGCAAGGTAGAAAATGAATAGGAAAGGGTTACTAAAATTAGTTCTAAAAATGAAAACTTGCACAAAAATACCCTTTGAAATGTGGCAAGTATGTGATGAGATTTCCTCATACTGTAGTATATGTGTTAATAGGGTTGGCATCACTGGCTTTTGCAGTGTTAAATTAGATGTTGCTCATGGTCCCAGAAGTTAACTATGTTACTGGATGTTTGCTGTGAGTGTGGAGCAGTACAAGTGCAGTGTTTCTTAGACATCTTCAAATACAATCAGCTTGAGATGTGAAAACTATTTTTGAAACCATTGTTTTTGAATTTGGTTATTGTGTGCCAATTTGCTTTTATTTTATGATAAAATATGAAATTTCAATAATTATCAAGAGATAATTGAGAATTTTTCATTGGAGAGAGCAATGTGTGAGCTGTCTTTAGTTAATCTCTTTTATCAGTAAAGGAGGACCTCCATGTTTTCAGAAGGGTGTGACTGATTGAACATTTCTTAAGTGCTAAGTTGTAGTTTGCTTCCATAATGTTGGAAATACTTTTGGCAGAGCTGAGGTCTCTCTGTGGCTTGGAGTTACAGTGGAGACATATTATTAGAAGGATTGTATCTGTTGTTTTCTCTAAGTGGAAAGGTTCATTTTCTATTAAGATGTTGGTTCTGTAGTTCAGTTACACAGAACAACACATAAACACCATTAATAATAATACTAGAATTTATGAATGAAATTACAAAATTAATTGGTTGTAGGCCACATTTAAATATCTTGTAATATACCTGGAAGGATTCTTTATGTGGGCAGGGGCAGTAGAGTGAAGAGCTGATAGGAATAACTTTTCATTTACTTAAGGGTTCATTTATCTCTTTGACACTGCATGAGATCCTGTTTATTAAGAATAATGCCTGGAAGTTGGCAGTTATATTCTGTATGAGTGTGTTAATTTCTTCCCATATGCTATGAGGTTGTCCTCACAGGAAATAAAGGGACTTTTTCCCATGTTTAGTTATACTGAACTGTTACAATAGTCAGACCGGACAGAAACAATGGGAAGGAAAGTTTCCTGTTTTCTGCAGATATTGAAGTGGTCTTCGACCCTTACCAAGGAAGATCTTCAGTCCCACTGTGACTGCACAGAGAGCTGATTGTCATTACTGTGAAGATGCTGTGATCTCTCTTGAAACACAGTGCTTCACTCTTAAATGTCTTAAGGCAATTTGCTGTCCGTTCTGTCTGTCTCGATTACATCTCAGTATTTGCGCTTAGAAATAGCAAATTGACAGCAGGGAATGCTTCAAGTTGCCTCTTTATAAACACTCAGATATATTGTGCTATGTTTAGAATAGTTTTGGATAGGTGATGAAATAAAAGCTTGGGCCTGACTGATATCCTCAAAAGGAAAGCAGAGCAGAATACAAATATAGTAGACTTGGAAGCTTTTCATAATAGTAAGGATTTGAACTGCAAAAATGAAACACGCTTTGTTTTTAGTCTACTGTGCCAGGACAAAACCGGGGAAGGCTGGTAAATCAGTGTCTTGGCAAATACTCTGATGAAATTTTTATGTGAAGCTGAGGGTAAATTATGCTGATACTGCAACAATATAAGCTGTGGTTTCCCATAGGTAGGGAAAGGCAAAGACTCTGACTGGCCCCCCCCCAAAAATACTGTGAGAATCTTTTTAGTCGATATTCAACCTGTAAGTTCAAAAGGAACTGCTTGTCTTTAAATTTCACATACTTGTATTATAGAACATTCCCATGAGTTGTGGGAGATGACCATCAGCCATGATTAAAGATTATTTTAATTGGAATACACGAAGATAAAAGTTGAACAGGAGCTGTAGTACTGGTAGAATTACTTAATAATTTCATTCAGTAGACCAAAAGAAGAAACTTCTTCCAAGTTGAAAAATGTTTCTTTAAAAAGTAAAATTGTATTTTGTAGTTACAGTAGTTTATCATCTGTTGTACTATCAATTTTTAAGTAATTAAGTTGATTAGTTACAACTCAATCTCATTAAGTTCTTAAATTTGATTTAGTAATGCACTTTTCAACACGTACAATCTAGTAAAACATAGGTTTTCCAAATTAATTTGCAGGGTACATCTTCACTGAGAAATATTTTTGATTCCTTCACACACTTTTTGGGTCTGAGTCAAAATTTTCAGGTGAATTTATTAACAAAGCTTCTCTTGTTTATCTGTCAAACTTATTTTGTATACAAATGCCACTTTAAAATGGTTATCAGTGCAGTATTACATAAAAGACTCAGTTGTCCTGACACTGAAACGGATTTTATGTAGATTACTATACAGTATTTGTAAGCAAGTGATGCTGGCAGTTGCTGTATCATGAAAAATGAAGGACCAACGGAAGTTTATTTGGGCATTTCCTGTGAGAAATGTGTACTGGAAATATACTGGATTAATTAGTTTTCATCTCTATTACAGCAGCATCCAGCACAGAAAGTAACAATTTTTGCACTTGTAGATTTTGCTAATAAAAAAGCTTGCTGTTTGTACCAAATGAGATATTCTTATTACAATAAGAAAAAATAAAATATTAAAATATGACCACCATGACAACCATTATGCATTTGCATATTGCATATCTTTGTAATGAAAAATTCCCCATATTTACTTGCCAAGTGCAATTTGGCTTTTGACTGCAAGAAATGTTAGATGTAAAACAGGGCTTTGGCAAAGTGTTATTTTGTGTCTAAAATGTTTGTTCTTTGTATGCTGTTGTCTTTCTTAATGTACCATGGCAGTAAAGGCTGTAATGGCTATTCCAGTCGTTTTCCTGTTGTTTTCCAACCACCAAACAGCTCTGGGATAATACAACGCTCTGAATTGCCTATTTATTTCTAAAACTTTTAATTTCAGTTTAAAAAAAAAAAAAACTTTTAATGAACTTTTAACAAGAGTAAATGTTTCTCACATTCTGACTAGTGATAACGATTAAAGTATTTACTACAGTTATGCCACACGCTTCCAAAAGGAATTTAGCAGTATATCACAGCAATTCTGGTTGCTGACCCTTTATTCTTCCATTTCTGCAAATTTATTTGCTTGTTTTTTGTCTTAAAGGTGGTGGTGGATGGTTATTGATAGCTAACTGGACTTGAGATAGGTGCAACATTCATTCTCAATAGGGCAGCTGTAGCTTTACTGTGCACTACAGATAGTAAGCAAATATTATCATATTTAATATCCTTATTGTGGTATGAAGTCTTGTACAGTGAAAGATTTGAGGTTTTTTTTCTGGTTAATGAAAAATGTACATGAATTGCAGATTTTCTCCATGCGACCAAATTCCACTTCTAAGGTTTTAAGAGAAAATTAAGCATCTTAAAATAGTATTTTTGGCCTTTAGAAAGCTTCTGCTATCACAATAAACCCCAATATTTTAGGGGACTAGTGTTTTCACGAATTCCCACATTTAGGAAACATGGCTACATCAGGTGCTATCAAATATTGCCTTTCTATGTAAAGATTTGTCCCATCACTTTATAAATTAGTTTCTACTTCATCAGATTGGCATATACAGATATGTCTAGCCCTCTGTTCCTAATGTACCTTTAATTCTGGTTTACATGCATACACCAAATATTACATGGATTTTACAGCCATGATGGGTCATGACCAGACCTAAGATGTGAATATGGTTAACATAAATTATGAGGTAGCCTGATTCTGTGCCCATGCTAAGAGGAAGACTGCTGGTTAAATTTCAGATTCTCCTCAGACCTCCAGTGCTTCTGGTGCAGAGTGGAAACTGTTCAGCTGCCAGCACTCTGCTACCCCCACCTATTCATGTGGGGACATGACTTAGGCAAGGCACTTTGTCTCAGGCTCTGCATGTACTTTGACTTAATCTTATACTTTTTTTACTGCTCTTTTACTAACTACTACTCAGGACTTTGCCACCTGGCCTTGGGGAATTAGATACTGCTGCTCCTGCCCAACAGAAGCTTTGATTTTTAATTAAAAGGTCCGTGTCTGGTTTTTCCCTTAATGAGAGAGAATGTCTTCAGTGATAAGTACTTTGATAACTGAAGAATGAAAATACATTTAGATTGTTCGCCATTTGCTGTAAGCAAACTTTTACACATCAGACTTCTAAATTTGTATGCTCGTACTTATGTATGTCTACTTAACTGGAAATTTTGGGAAAACAAACTTTCCTTAGATTTTAGGGCAAGGTAGTGAATGGGCTGCTGATGACATTCTAATACCAATTTTCTTTTCAGGTTTGTTTTAGAGGCAAATAAAGCTGTGCTAAATATGAATAATAATATAATTATGGCTGTGCAATATATGTATAAGCATTTGTGACTGGGGGGCAGTCCTAACCTGAGGCATTTACTAGAGGTGCCTATGTCAGGAGTTGTTTATCTAGGTAGTTAATGAATGAAGATAAACTTGGGTAGGAGGCTTGTGTCTTTCCTTTTTTTCTCAGTTACTGAATTAAGTTAAATACCCTTCCAGAAGCTGACTAATAGATTTGTCCCTTGTTTTTTTATTGGTGTTACCATAGAATGGTTTGGATTGGAAGGAATATTAAAAATATCTGTCTCCAACCCCCCTGCCATGGGCAGGGAACCTTCTGCTAGATCAGGTTGCTCACAGCCTCATTTAGTCTGCCTTCAACAGGTTCCACAACCTCTCTGGGTGACCTGTTCCAGTGCAAAGTTTGTTAGATCTCAGACCCAGTCTCCTACAGTGAGCAGTTCTTCACTCTGCCAGTTGCTGCTTTCACCTTCTGCAGCTTGGGTAATGTGGCTGGGATACTTGCTGGTGGAGACAGAGGTAAAAAATGGCATTGAGTGCCTCAGCCTTCTCCTTGTCCTGGTAACCAGGTTACCAGTATCCTTCCTCAGTGGACCCACATCTTCCCTAGTCTTCTGTTGTTGATGTACCTAAGGAAGCTCATTTTGTTACCACTGATGTCCCTGGCCAGATTTACTTCTGCCACTACTTTAGCTTTCCTAACCATCTCCCTGGCTGTTTGGACAATTTCTCTTCTTGGGCTACCTTTCTTCTTGGGCTGCCTTTCCCTCCTTCCCCCCTTTCTAAGCTACCTGTTTGTGTTTAAGTTTATCCAAGGGCTACTTGTTCGTCCATGCAGGTCTCCGGGCATTCTTTCCTGATTTCCTGTTACTTCAGAAGATTTCCATCAGATTTATCCATAAATTTTATGCTTTAGATTTCCATTGAAAACTGTTCCTTATGCTGTGAAGAATTCCTTTATTCATATTCAGTTTTTTACTTTCAGTCTTTTCTGCCTGCTTCTAGTATGAATAAAAGATGACAGCTTTTGTCACCTCTCTTTGGTAACCAAAAAATATATTCATTAAGTGACCATGAATAAAATACTTGTTTCCAGAAGCATACTTAATGTTTGTGTTTGTAAAGGCTTTTACTGGAGCTACTGTATATGCTCAAAAAAGCAAGAAGAAGTTAACATTATCCTGGAACTCTAGTGTCATAATGGAAGTGCTTTGTCTTAGTTTAAATAAATATTTACTTTGAACGTCCAAATTTACATTAGCTAAGAAGACTCCTAATGTGTATTGTAGATTGTGTATTCTGATAATAGTGCTGGGTAACACATAATGGATAAGCGTTCTCAAAATACCAGAGTTGTTCTGAGATTTGCCTGTTGTTTATGGTGCATTCAGACTTCCATTATTTGGAACAACTGGAACTCAATCCATACTGTTCCTGTCAGAGGTGCCACTTGCTGTGACGTGGGTATTCTGACAATTGGCGTCTGGAATCATTGCTGAATCAAAGATGGGAGGGAGAAGAGACAGACACTGAGGAATGCTACAAAAACTGCTAGCCCTGCCAATAACAAATTGCAAAATAGGAGACTTGAGTGTCTAGAATTTTATTTTCTTGGCCCAAGCATTGTAAAAATTATGGGTAACAAAGTTTGAGTGTGTACCTATGGATGCTGGAGGCATTCTATGGATCTCTTGGATTTGGTTAGGGAAATAGCATGAGGGGTAAATTTGTCTCCTAGTGACATGTCTGAACCTCTAGCTAGTTCTTTCTAACATAGATTGGCCTGCCACAGTGCAAGAAAACATGATGTAAAAGGCTGCTCCACCATTAGGTTGAGCAGGATTACTGGTATGAAAAAGTAGCCAGCAGCACTGGTGGGGGGGAAAGAGGAGCAGGCTTTGAGGACCTGGAGGAAATAATTGTTTTTTGAAACAGATGAAGGAGAGGTCTTGCTAATTTTAAGCTGTTGCAGGGAAAACACAACAATGTGATAGGAGAAAACACAGTGCTTCAGATGTTAACAATATTTTAAGTATAAACTGGTGCCTTTCAGAGATATGCATGTGCTCTTAGTGGGGGGTATCTCGATAGTGCTTTATTGATTTAATTTATAAAAGTCCCACTCATTTGATCTCATTTAAAGTGTAGCATTTAAAGTTTTCAAGATGAAAAGTGATTTTTAAAGTTCTATATTTTAATAATTTTATAATACTGAGAAAATACAATAATGCTGGCTTTGTGCAGAACACTGAGTGTTAACATGGTTTTGCAAGTATTTAAGCACTTAGCACAAATGAAATGCTTATCTTTACTGTTTCGTGGCCAACTCAGTAAAGCACAGTACATTTGCTTTTAACGAACAGATATGATGCAAGAATAGAGTTTTCTCTGTGTTTGACCAGGAAACTGACCCCTTCGTATTTAGTAGAATTTCATTGAACATGAGGGAGAGGCAAAGTGGAGGATGCAGTGGGGTTGTTTTCCTAATGTCAGAGAACAGGCTTTTACTCTTGTGTGCTAATCCAGTCAGCTCATCCAAGTGAAAAGCTCGGAAGTGCTCAGTGGAGGCTAATTAGAAGCCTCCACCATCACTGCCCACAGAATCTGTTTGCACTCAGTATTCTTGGCACCCTGCACACCGCTGCACTGATTTCACTCTTCATCTGCCACCTTTCTACAGCCTCTGTGCCTGTTCCAGTCCAGAGCCACTGGCTTGAGCAGGATTTTCCAAGCAGTTGCATCTTTGATGGCCTGCACCCTTTCAGTACCAAACCTTAAAGTCGGATTGGGAAAGAATTCAACGCTTTTCCCACAGGATGAATATGTTCATGAATGCAGGATCAGGGAAAAAGGGTGTAATAGCATAAATCAACAGAATTATGAGCTGGGAGTGGATGATAGCAGTGGAAATGGCAAGCAAGTGAGAACAGGCAAAAAAAGCCAAGGAATTGTAAGTAGAAATCAATAGATAAAAACACTTGAGTGCACTCTGCATAAAAAGCTTGCACTGAAATTCTGGGTTTCTAGGTCTTCTTGTTTGCTCCTGGTTATTTAGAAATAGTCATGAAATACTAGGAAAGTGAAATTCCTTGCTCTGGTAAACTCCAAGGTTTACTTAATCTATTACTGTTACCAGCTGGTCTTCTGAAGCAGTAGAGGCTTCTGCTTTGAATGTAAAGGCTAATGACTTATGCAGAGGTGAGTATCAATTTACATGTTAGAATGTATGTTTTTCAGCTTAAACACAGCTACTGGAGTTGTACTTCACTGCCCATGTTAATGCAGTTCTGCTGGACAGAGAAGAGTAGGGAAAGATTAGTCTTCATTGAAGTGCCAGGGACTGGTACCTGTTGAACTTGTGCTAACTCTGTTACTTCTCTTGGATGATTTCACTATTCTCATATGTACAGCTTTTTTTCACTGCAGAGTATCTACTCAGTGTTGTAAATAAAGACATAATTTGTGCAACAGTGTTATGAGATCAGGGACAACATGGCCAGTCCCTATTCTTCCAGTTAACCAATATACTAATCCTTACTCTGCTTCCTTCCATGGTTGTCTCTGCTTGACCAACCCCATTTTTTTTTGCAACAGCCAGGGAATATGTTTTACTGAGGACCTGTTACGTGACGTGGAATAGGAGTGATCACACTAGAAGTCCATTGCTTTTCCAGTGTATCCTCTCTCTCAGCTTTTGGCAAAGCACTTCACACTTCATCTGTAGTTTTGCTGTCTAATGCATCTTTGACTATGGGAAAAAGAGATGCCATGTGTGTTGGATGGAGAGAGGTGATGAAGGGAGCTGCTTCTGGAGTCCTGCTGGTCCCCTGCCTGGGAAAGGTTCCTCGTATGAAGTAGAGATCAGTAGCCTTCCTCCTGCTCCAAGTCAGAAGCTTCCTTCACAGTTTGGGATTGATCTGTTCAGGTCTTCATGTAGCTGTAGGTTACTTGAGATGCACTATGGTATATTTTGTTTAATAAAATGGGATGCTTTTAAAAGTAATTTAGCAAAAGAGAAGTGTTCATTAATGAAAAATGTAAAAGCCCAGGGGTTTAATTATATTTGCAGTTTGAATGGAAACATATCTGGATAAATTCTTTGGGTAGACATACACAAGAACAGTTCTGGAATGGGAAAACTTGGATATTATATAGAGAAGCTTCTGAAAACTGAAGTGATAAGCTTGAATTATGAGCTAGGCACCTTACTATATTAATATTTTAAATGGAAGACAACCATTAATATACAATTCCACAGAAAAAGATGTTATTTTGCAGTTCTACTCTTTTAAATACATATTTAAAACTGATTTGAGACGTGCATTGTTGAAGTCAATCTAAGCACTATTTGAACATAGTTATTTGAACATATTTGAACATAGTTATTTGAGCTATTTGAACACAGTTGAAGACTAGAAGAGAACTAAACAAATACACATCTGAAACAGAAGAAAGCTAAACAAACACACATCTGAAACAGACGTTGTGATTGTTCTTTGAAATTTTTAATAGCATGTCTTACTCAGCTCTGAAGTTAATTAAATGAATTACTTAATAGCAGTAATATTTAATATTTAAAATTTAGCATGTTATGAACTTTTTTTTGTTAAGTAGGACATCTATTACTAATTTTGAAGAAAATGTGAAATTTTATTAACCTAATAGATTTGGTATTGTTTTGTATGTCCTGAAAACTCACTGGATGTAGTACTTTAATCAATAGCATATGGTAGTCCTTACGAGTGAATAGAAGAATAGGGATTTTGCTGCTGGAGTGCTTGAGTAATTGCATGGGATTTTGCTGTTAGACTAATTGTATTGTAATAAAGTTGTGGGTTTGTTTTTTCTTCTTGATCAGTATGTCCTGACACAAACCCGAAGTCAAACCTTTAAGGACAGTGGGCTGCAGAGCCTTTGGGGTCAGCAGTAACTTAGGAAAACTATGCAGGGAGGTCAGAGATCAGTTTGGGGGCCCATTTGTCAGGGGAATGAGCACGGGGGGCTCCCTCACCATTGGTTCATGAGTTGATTTAGAAACCAGGAGTGAAAGCAGCAGGATGGAAAGCACAGCTGAGATCTCTCAAGCAGTGCATTGATGGCACTGAATGCCTTTCTGGGTCATGGTCGTTTCACCAGTGAAGGGCTGGTTCCCCAGTCCCCCCAGCAAAGGGAAGGGCGAAGGCCCCAGCTGGGGGGGAGGAGGAGTAGGGCATGTGGCTCACGCCGCTTCATTCACAAGCACAAGGATGGCAGAGGGCCCAGACTTTTCATAGAAGTCCTGCACAGCAGCTTTCAGTCTAAATTCATGCCACTGATTAGATGCAAAGTTTCTTTTCATTCATAGCAGCCAATTCGTTCCAGTGAGCAGAGAAACATAACATAAAGTATAGAAAACACAGCCAGCGGTTGCCAATTTCTAGGCAGACTAAAACCTTTTTGCTGTGGCTGAAGTATGCTTATCATGTAGATTTCCCTCATCATGACTTGTTTTCAAAGTTAAACACAATAGCAGAGTGGGCTCTAGTAAGCATATGGTATGCTTTGAAACTTTGCTGCCTAGCTAATTAATGTGATTTCAGTTTGAAGTATGGGCTGTGTGGCTGCTGTTCCTGTAAAGAAAAAACTATGGAAGGTTTAGAAGAAAGCTGTAATGATCGGCGTGACTGTAATCAGCTTTTTGTCCAGGTTTTTTTAACCTTGAAAACTATCCATACCTGTTTTCACATGTAACATTTTTGTGTCCATCTCTAATTAGAACTGTGAAATTTTTAATTTGTGGGCTGGCTGCTTTCACCCACTCCAAATTATGTTAATTACTGAAAACTTAATTGGAAGACAACTGTTTCCAGTAAGGAAGGAGTTCTGTGGGTAGTTGAAAATATTACAAAAGGCCTTCCCCACTTACTATCTATTAATGCTCTAAATATGAAAGTAGTCTGTATGACCTAGGAAATGAATTTGCTTACTAGCTCTTTATATATGTGGGGTAAATAATCCTCTCCTGTACTGTCATTGCTTTGCTGGGTTTGAATAGGTTTTGTAGAAGTAGGAAAGTGAGCAGATTTTTTCTCTGCTTTACTTAGATGCGTAAGTCACTTCTGGAATGCTGCTTTTCTCTAGTATTTTGGCTTGTTTTGCATGATCACTGTGATGTATACAGTCAAATGCTGGCTTAATTTAGGTCTCAGTCATTTTGTAAAATGAAATTAAAGCCACAAAAGATTGATTTTTGTCTTCTGAGTCTGACATCCCATTGGCTGGTAGGTAAAGGGTCCCAAAACTTCTTCCAAACTGCAGTTGGAAGCATTCAAGGAGTGATACAGTTGTGGATTCAGTGCATGAGAAAAAATTAAGTATTTCAGGGAATTAAAGATGATGATGAATTAGAAGAAAAGGTCTTAGTGATCTAAATTCATAGGATGAGCTAAGTACTGTCGTGCCCAATCGTTACTAGGTCTGACCAGAATAAAAGGTTGTTTGTTTATTATTGCTGTCTGAGGACATTCTTCTTCCCCTCTGTTGCACTAAGCTGTCTGCAGTTTCTTATGATGCCTAGAAATGGAAACAAACCTTCATAATAAAAATATTTGTGTAGCTGTTTTGTTTAGTTCTTGAATATACTCAACTGTACTAAAGCACAATTGAGAGGTGGTATTTAAATTATTTGCAACCAATAGAAAAGATACTTAGGAAAAAGGACCCCAAAAAGTGTATGGAAACAAAGCAGTGCTTACGACAGTGCCCTGAGCGATGATGATTAGGGTATTATTTTTTGTGGTTTTTCAAGTGGTAAGAAGTGTTCTCATTGTTAGTGGAACCTAATTAAAAATAATTATGCTCTGGCATTTTCCTTTCTGATACAATTTGGGCTGTAGGGGTTCTCCATTCTCTCCCTTAAAGTTCAGGAGGGTTTTTTTGGAGTTTAGGAGGGGTTTTTTTGTTAGGTTTGTTGGGGTTTTTTTTCCCCAGATGTGATGTATTAAAGTTGTCTCAAACATGTTATTATATTTGAAATGCAGTGTGTTGCACCTCGCATGCCATGAGTCTTGAATTGAACATCAGAGATTTTTGGAACCATATACATTAATTTATGAAGCTCAGTGTGATAGTAAAATTACCTGATTTCTTTATTCCCACTAAATCCAATGGCAGTTACAGAATTTCACCCTTTTTTTTGAATTTTCAAAAAATTAGGCTCTGTATATCCAGAATTGTTTGGAGATCTTTTTTCCATTGTTTCATGGTGCTTGAAAAATTTATTTATTTTCTTTGTTTCATTGCTATATGATTTGATAGTTATAAATGTAAAGTAAAAGATAAATTCTCATGAAACTTTTTTTTTCTCTTGGTGCTTCAAAAAGTTGTAACTCCTTGGAATACTACATGGTATACCTAGTTTTGTACCTGTGGGTTGGGGAACAAAATTTTCTAGTTTCATGTTTTTGAAAATTTTTAACCTCTTAAACTTTTTTCAGTGTAACACCCAAGAATTTGAGAGAAAGAATATATTGCTTATACTTGATGATGACACAATTTCATTAAAGGAATACTTTAATTTCCCAAACTCAGCTTCATTGCGTTTGAATGAAGCCTCGAGTTTTTTAAGGTGGTCTAGAAAGACTGAACCAATCCCCCTTCACAAAATAAAAAAAAATTATATATATATATGTATGTATTTCTTGGCAGCACTATCTTCCTGTGTCAACCTGTGAGGTCTCCTGCAAAGGAGTCTTTGGGAGATAACACCATTTAGCAAGTGTTCGTATTATTACCAGAAGAAAGGAGGAACTATTAGTACTTCAGAATATGTTAATAAATAGTATAAAAAGTCAAAGATAGGAACTGGCTGTGCTGGTCTTGAGAAAAAATACAGCTTCAGACTTGAGAGATCATCTGTGATATGGGGTCTGTTGAAGGGATTGGTGTATGCAGGTCAGATCTTCTGTGAAGCAGATTGACAGAATTCTCAAATACTGGCCCTTTATAGGACAGATGAGGATTGTAGTCATCATTTGACGTTGCTCTTAGAAATACATCTCTGTACTGGTTAAGAAGGTCATAGAAAGCAAGTTCTTCTGAAGAAATCTCATTTCATTCATACTGACATTTTGAAAGTGAAGTAAAAAAGAAAATACAAGCAATAATAATACACTATAGAGTTCCCCTGATTTTTCTATAAATCGTGTGTCTGAACTGATGCCTGGCTCCCTGGATGTGATCATAGAGCTGCTGTGAGTGGTGATTTCAAGCCTAAACTGATTTTTTTCTCAGGATGTTGAATTCCTCCGTTGTGTGGAGAAGGCAAATGGTGAATCCCTCCATTGCAAAGGCAGCTCTTTCCTGGGTGTTCTTACCCAGGGTGTTGCTTGTAGGATGAATAGATGTACTCTATTTTGCTTTGGATTTTTAACTGTCTGGAAGAAAACCTTCACATTTCAATTTCATTTGCAATTGCAATAGATGATATTTTTCCTGGGGACTTCGAGTGAATTGCTCTTAGAAAGACAGTAAGATTCAGCAGTAGTGTCAAAATGGCTTCTCACACATATCATTACCAAAAAGTTGTATTTCACAGCCTTATTGATCCTTAATTCTTGAGACTGTGAATGCATGGAGAAAACGGAAGGAAATTACATATCTTGTTAGAAAATACACATTTTCAGGAAGAATTTCTCCACAAAAGGGGTGGTTAAGCATTGAAACGGGTTGCCCAGGTAAATGCTGGAGTCACCGTTCCTGGAAGTATTCAAGAAACAACTGGATATGGCAATTAGTGGTGTGGTTAATTGACATGGTGGTGTTTGGTCAAAGGTTGGACTCGATGACCTGCAAATTCTTTTCCAAACTTTATGATTCTATGAGCCTGTGTTGTAACTGGGAGAAAATTATTACCATGTTTGGGTTTTCTTTAGATTTACAGAGCATCTCTTTCTTCTATATCCATGTGCTAAATGTAACCCACAGTAGTCTGGTGCCTATAGGATTGTGATCTGTAAATTTAGGAATGGCCCACCATTCTAGCCAGTGCTCCCACAGTTCTGTGGAAGCAGCTAATTGGTACTATGATAAAGGCTCATGACTCTGACCTGTTTTTTATACTAAATTCTTAGTAGTTATTAAAGAAAAAAAGGAAACCCATGATATTTCCAAGTTAACAACATAAGAATTGCCGTTATCCCAAAACCTTGCTTAATGATCTCTTAATTTCTAAAGCAAAGAACTTCAAATAAAATTCACTTCAAAACCTCACAGAAGTGTCTATCAGAAATGTGTGCTACTTTATCTATTGTGTATTTCATGCAGTTTAAAGGAAAAAAATTACAGTTGGTAAGAAGTAGACTGGCAAGTCCTGGAGTTCAGACTTACTGCAAATTTTGTAAAAGAAAATAAATACAATTAACTTAATCCTGATGCAAGAATTAGCCAATTTCCAAAAGGGGTTTTTTCCTGAACCTAATGCAGGCACACTGAAACCTAAGTAAAAAGAAGGTTTCCAAGTTGTATGCTTCTGAAAAACTTGGACACTAACGGAAATTTAGTTGTGCATGGGTTTTAAAACAGTCTGCTAAAAATTGTTCATCTAGGATAGTGAGAGCGCTGTTAAGTTTCTAGGCCCAAGTAAATTCTTGCATTGTGGACATTAATGGATTTTCTTCCATTTACATACTAAGGGATAATACTAATAGTTGTCATATGGTTTTTGCTTTTTCATCTTTCCTGCAGCAGGGCAAAACCATGTGTAGTTGATGTTTTTTTCATGAAGGCTATGGTTTTGGGCTTTTTTTTTTTTGTTTGTTTGTTTATTTTACTTTGTTTAAATACTCTTTTTGCTTTGTTTTTGTTAAGGAATGACAAAATCAAAGAATGGGTTCTGCACTGGAGGCGGAAGGTAGCCGAGACAGCAATGTGCCTTATTTCCTGCAAGAGCATCAGGAAATGCCTCTTGTACAACCACTGACTATGCACTAAGATTTTTAGTTTGTTAGTTGTGTTTTGGCTTTTTTTTTAAAATATGAATTTATAAGGTCATTACTTGCAGAGAGCTCTGTGGAGCTTAGGGAGCAGAAATGTCCGATGTAGCCATTGTGCTGAAGTTTAACAATCTGTTATAACATCAAGGCCCTGTCTGTGTGATTTCCTGAAGACATATTGAAATTCTGTAGAGAAAGTGAATACATGTGATGTTTCCAGTTTATTTTGCTGCAAATCTGTGTCTGTGTTCTGCACAGTCTGGAATTATTAGGCACCAAGGGCTTCATACCAGTGTATATTTACCTTTATGTGGGTCTGTTATGGGAATATGGGCCTTAATAAGTATTCCAGGTGAACATAAGTCCACATAAGTGGATTTGATGATTTTGAGGCTTTAGTCCTCTCAGTTTTGATTCTCCTTCATGGAAAATTAAGCTTTTTAATTGCGTCTTTGCAGAACTCACTTTTCTTTGCAAACAAAGCCAGTTGATTTCACATATATAGTTGTGCCTTTTTCTCAAATGTGTCGCAGCACCCTCTTTTCACTTCAAGTTTCTACAGATACAATATGTAGAAAAAGTTACTGAATGTTGCAGATAAGTCATGGAAGGTCATTGTGTTGTTACTGATGTGCTTCCATACGCCTGGATGAGGGGCGTAATTATGGGTATCCAGTTACTCAGAAGCTGATGGTTTTTGCACTTGTATTGCCAATAAACCTAAAAANTCTGGGGCTTTGCACATGCTTCTAAAAGCATGGCTTGTAAGCCTTAAATGATTTAAGGATGTTTGATTTTTTTTTTTTCCCCATGACTTGGTATTTTACTTTTAAGGTGTAACCTGGATAATCCTTAAAATTTAATCCAGAACTCTACATTGTTTTTAAACTGCAAATGTAAATGACTAATGCGTGAAAGGGGACAGAAATACTAATTCCCTGATGCTGTATCACAAACATTGGGTGTGCTCTAGTGTGTCCTTGACATTGTTTCAGCCAGGAGTGGTAGCTACCAGCCTCTTGCTTTTGAGGTCTCTGACCTAATGCCTCGTTGAGACGAGTGCTCTTGTTCTAACATGGAAGAAAGGGGTTGAGTTCCTGCTTGCATCAGCACATCCTTATTGTTCTGGCTGTTTTCTCCAGGTCTTTATCTTTTTAAATTTTTTTTTTAACCCTGTGAGTGAAATTGAGTGAAACATTTGTCAGGGTTTTGTTTTTATAGTGTGTAGAAGAAATTGTTGGACCTTGAAAGCTTATACAGTCTAATGTGTTTTGATGGGGGAGCGAAAGGTAGGAGCATGCTAGGTAGATTAATACACTCTACTGAGTATATTAATATACTCAGTAGAGTATATTAATATACTGAGGGTTACTCTATTTCCAGAATACTACATTAAATTATATGGAAAAAACAATGCTTTGTGCATCCCAAATATCTAATTAACCAGCAATTTTGTGAGCTTTGGAGACTCAAATCTTTAGCATACAGTCCTATGGATAAGGAAAGAGTAAAGTGTTGATGCTGGATTTTGCCTTGCAAACTTGGCTGACAGTTCATGTTGGAAGAATATATTTCAGTAAGGTAAGAGATCCTATCCTTTCTAGAAGTGAATGACCAGTATACCAAATTAGCAAAACAGCTTCATCATGAAGTTTGAACCCAGTCAGGTCCTTGGAATCATGTAAAGAAACTTTAAATTATATTCTAAAATTATCATAGCCATCTAAACCAAATTCCAAAAAAATATTGCTGTTCAGTTCATTTGTGGCAGAGTGTCAATATTCTAACAAAATCTGGCACTGACACTTGACTTTTTGTTTACTATACTCTGGTGTAACATCATACAGATAACATACTTTAAATGGCTAACATGGCATTTATTGAAAGTATGTGGCTGAATTCAGTTATTTTCACCTGAGGTTCATCTGATAGCACGAGATCTACAGGAGTAGGACTAGACCATGCAGATGGAATATGTAATTTGTTAGAAAGGCCAAGCAAGGGAACAAACCTGTTATATACAATGGTGACAGTACTAGAAAATCAAAAACCTGGGACAAAATACCCTCCTAATTATGCATCAGTTAAATCATAGACTAGTTTTACCTATAGGGCCTCCTCATTTGAAACAGTGCATTTGCAATCTCTATAATCTGACAATCTAGCTTCCACGTCAGTCAGATTTAGTCAGTGAGAAAATATTCCACTTTGCAAATTTTTGGTATTCCACTTTGCAAATTTTGGTATTTTGGGTTTTGTAACAGAAGGTATGTCCCATCCATAGCCATTTTTCCTGCCTCCTTGTACTATTTACTTCTTTGGAAGTCTTATTCAAACTGATTGATGAAGAAGTCTTTATATGTTACATAAGGGAATTCTAAAGTAAGTGCTTATGATTATTATTTCTTCGACTTAAATATTTGACTAGGTAGGAAGTCTGCTCTGGGCTGCTGAAGTCTTTGTTGTTGTTATCCAGGCATTTGTCTTTCTTGGAAGTTCCAGGTGGCTTTTAAATTGCTAGAAGTCTTGTTGTTATTTTGTACTTAGAGTGTTGATTTTATTTAGCGTGGTATTGGATCTGATAACAGTCGATGCATTTGACTCTTTATCAGCTCCTGTGAGTGTGAAGACTGCTGACAGAGCCCTTTACAGTGGTAATCCTGTATGCATACACACAGTGAAAAGTCAGCTTTAGCAACATCTGATTTGATTTATTCATAAAGTGGTCAATAAACAAAATTTATTGCAGGATAAACATTGAAAAGACCGTTATCAGTTTGCAAAGTCAATTTTTTGCCAAAATCAGTGGCTAGGCATGCAGTTCCTTGCTGAGAGCAAGACTTGCTTCATAGAAGTAAGACAAAAGCAGACATGTAGGTCCTCCTGCCTATCAAAGTTGTTGCAGCACTTGCTCCAAACAGACACAAACAGTAAAGCTGCGGATGTTTTCCTGCGGTCAAAAATTAATCCATTGGCATTCATGGAGATTGAAAAGCACATACATAGTCTAAACATAGGAGCTGGAAGGATTGTGTCTACTTGGCTTGTCTCTAGTGCTCAGGAATCTCAAAAACTAGACACATCAGACCTTTGGGTAGATTTTTCAGCACTGGAAATTTTGAATAGCTTGAAGGAACTGCTGGTAAGTTTTTTTCCCAGAGATCACAGGACCTTTCACATGAACATTGAACCCACTGGTTCTGCGCTGTGGGTCAAGCTCATTCAGACTCCATTAATTTATCAGAATTGCAAAATTCTACTGCCTAATCGAAAAAAGTTTTAAATAGCCCAAAGCTCAGCAAGCCCACAATCAATGGATTGCTAGGAGCAGCCTTATGTAATGACTTCCCACTGAATACAGCAGAGGTTTTGGACCTCAGGAGGCCAAATCTGCCTGTCCTGTACTGTAGTGTGTGATCCCATGGAAAAACAGTAGTCTGGCTTGTTCCTAAAAAGGAGGCTGTGGGACACACAATGTGAACTTTAAGAGTTAGATCTAGATCATGGAATTCTTGCTCTTTCAGACGTACGAGCAAAACTTTGCCTCAGCTCCTACATTAACTAGGAAATGAACAGAACAGGGCAAATGCAATAAGTAATCAGGTCTTTGCTTTTTCTCCTCTGCTATGAGGGGAAGGGAAGCACACATTCAGTTCCAATAAATGCTGAACACTTCAGGAGGAAGAGAGAATTATTTTATTATTTGTTCTCATATAATTCCCTGATACGATAGTCTGGGGTGACCATGTAAGAATCTGATTGTGAAGGAGCAGGAGGTTCATGTCTACTGACATGACATGACATTGACAACTTTGCTTGTTCCTTAGTTTGAGAAGTTTCAAGATCTTTGCATACTGCTTAAATGAAGAATGTCAAGTAGCTTTAGGATAGCTGCCAGACTGACAGCACTGCATTGATACTTGTGCAAGGTACATTCAGAAACCCTTCTGGTTTCACAGTATGCTATAATCCAGATTTTTACTGCGGGAATTTTTCATGTGCAGAAGAACTTTGACAAAAAGAGACACTGTGTAGTTATACTTTATATACTATAATCCCATTTGTGGAAAGGGAGCATGTTATGAAATATTTCCAAATTCATGTCTGGTTTGGGAAGTGAAAATAAAAATACAGATTATTGCGGGGTATTTAGAGAATGACTTATTATTTCTTCAGACTCTTTAGTCTTGCATCCTTGAACAAAGTTTGTTGCATAGGGGTGAATTTGCATAAAGCCATGCCATTCACTTTTACCCATTTACGTACAGGCTATGTGACTGACAGGGTGTGTATTTCTAGTTGACTTCTCAGTCTGATATTACTGCTGATCTGATCCTTTTCATGCTTTAGCTTCTGAAAAGGGCCCATGGCTAAGACCCCTTTCTGTTTGAAAATACACCAAAACTTGATAATACAGAATGACCAGGAAAACCCCTTTGGCCATTCAATCCTTCAAATACTCCTTGCACTGGCCTCACAAAGTGTGTTGATATATTGAGGTCCTAAGGTGTAGCTCAGCCAAGAGCAGCTCTATTTTATGGGGATTTGGCTTCAGTTTGGCCCACCTTTTCTGCACATGGAGACTTTTTAAATTTTTTTTTAAAATTTTCTGTCAGGCTTATTTATTTGAGCATGATCTGGTTGCTCTAAATCTTGCTCTAAATCTAAATCTTGCCTACTTCCGTACACTTACTCTTGTCCAGAAGGACACAGTAGTGTTGGGGCCTCCGCCCACCTTTGTTCCTTAGGTGAACTCTGATTTTTAAAAATAGACAGGAAATTGTGCTTTTTTCCTTTGGTTTATTTCTTTGAATGACAGTGAAAAAGAAGTGTCCTTACTGTCTGAAAGGATAGTTGAAAAACAATATCTGGATGTCAGCCATTCTTTCGGAAAATGAGATGAGCTTTGCGGTGCTTCCAGAAGGGATCCTGTGTCCTGTGTTCCTCCTTGGAATTTTTTGCATCTGGAAGTTTCCACCCTCAGGTGGGACAGTTCTGTGCTCCAAGGCCTTGTCATAATGTCATTGGCACTGACTGAAGGCATCTCTAGAAGGCTTTTCTGTTCCAATGGTTGTTGTATTTCTGTTTTACATGGATACCTGTCCACTCAGGGATCAAAAGGATTCTGTGCAATATTTGCATGTTATCAAACTTCTCTTCACTCATATTAGTCCTGGATGCTGAGTTTCATTACACAGAGAGTAAAATGTGATGTGTGCTTACTCTGCTTTCTAGATAATGACAGAGACTGCAAAGGGGAAAAGGAAATGTTCCTAATACCAAATTAGTTTTTGTCTCATGCTAATATTTGAACTCATGTTGTTCAGCTGCTTTATCTATTACAAAAGGGAGCACAGTTTTCTTTGACTATTGTATTTCAAAAGTTGTTACTTTGAAGTGGTCATCAAGAGAGGGCTTATAAAACCATGGATAAGATTTTTCTGTTGTTTTGTGTGATAGATATTACCCCACTATTCCAGACTTAGAACAGATTTCTAAAAACAACACTTAAGTTACGGGAAAATATCAATTATGTAGTGAGCAGTATCCCATGCTGGTCATCAATGAGTTATTCTTGTCATAGAAATGATAGTGATGATATTAGTGCTGACACTGCATTTTGGATTTGTGCTCTTCTGCACATTTCTTGCTGACAATTCTGGTGAAGTAGAGTATTAATAGAAAGGAAATTCCATTAAAATTATGCTAAAAATAGGATTAAAATATAACATCCGACAAATGGTGGTCTTCTTGTAAACATTAAATCTTTTTGTTTGTTGGACCCACAGTGGTTTTCTCTTTAAATGAAAATCTATCAACTAACATCCTGTTAACTAAATGTTTGCACTGGCTTTGGTTGGTAAATGCCCAGTATGTTTAAGATACTTTTTGACATATGTTTTTGTTACCCCTTTCTAGCCAAATGAGCCACAGTTTGCTCTTCCCCTCAGATTTGAGGGAAGATGGGGAGCTCTTTCTGCCCTATAACACGAAGTATAAGGGCTGGGTAAGTGTTTGGAGTACAGGCAGTGAGGTTCCAGTGCTTTCGCCTGATTTGGAGGACATGAGTGGAAGGAACAGGAATATGGTATCAAAACAAAACAAGCCAAATTATAGTCAGCAAACAGGATGATAAACTTCCTGGAAGCTTTTAGTTTATTGCTTAAGTTGATATAATGATAAGTTCAGTTTGTGCATTTTTTTCGAGCTCTTCTTTTTAACAAGAGCAATGAATTCAACAGTACATATTTCTGCTTGACTATTTAGTTGCTGGAATTTATTTTCTGACAAACACAGCTGTTTATTCTAGTTGTAGATTTTATTGTTTTAGTTAGTTGCAGTCTGTAGCAAACTTGAGAAGTCAAGACTAGCACTTAGTTCCATAATTCAGTCAAAGAATATTTTAAGGATGTGGGCTTCTGCTGCTATGTAATTGGCCATACTATTTTAGGACAGAAGGTTAAGGTCAAGTCTCTTGTGAATGATGGTTTTGTTTATCTATAGAGATAGCATCCATTCTGTAAATTATTGCACTGCAATCTTCACAGTAGAAGAGGCTAGAAAAATATTTTGAAATGAATCTCTGTTTCTTCTTTAAAAAAAGCCTGTGGAAAGTTTCTAACTGTGGATTTGGCAACCTCCCTCTGTTCTTATCCCAGTCTCTTTCACATGCTGCTGGAAAAAATCAAAGTTTAGCAATTAGTAATTTTTAACAGGCAGTTTGGAGAAAGTAAGATAAAGGCTGAAAGACCAAGCTATCTGCTTTTCTTTTGTCTTCCTTTTGACAGAATTAGTTACTGTAGTGTCTGCTTCATTTATGTGTGTGAAGTATTAGTTACTGTTCTGGGCTTGCACTTCATTTTGAATTTGAAGTGAACCCATCTTCCTTCAGTTTCTTCTTCCTTAATTTTTTATATAATTGTGAAAACTGAACATCTGGAATAGTCTTACTAGAGAGAGCACGTTGCCTTGACCTCACTGCTTGCTTGCCTCCTGCTCATTCCTTACATGCGGGATCTAAGGGAAGAAGGAAGATGAAGATGTTTCTATCAGGATCATGTAGAGACTGAAGACTTTCAAACTTGTTCTTGATGTTGGGTCTCTTCTTAAAGCTACTCCATAGCTGTGGATCTGCTCCTGAAGCTATTTTGCCTTCATTTCCAAGCCATCTCTACCAATACATTCATGAAGTCCCATGGCTTGGATGATTTGTGCCATCCATAACCTGTGCCACCCATAACCTGTTCCTTACAAGGCATAAATCAGGCTTCCTAGTGGGGAAGCAGCACCTTGTAGCCAAGAAATGACTCTGTGATCACAGTAGCTTTTATTATTGCCCAACAGATGAGCCTCTGCATGGCTCACTGTCTGCAAGTGCAATGCCTTTGGCTGGCCCCGGTATGGCAAATTATAGTGGTTTATTATGGAAACAAGGAAAACCTGTAGAGGCGTCATTTCCTTATGCAGAGGAAGCATGGACTGCAGGATCCAGAACTATTGAAGATGCTAGAAAACAATATTTGATATTTATTTATGGTTTCTTGATTTTCTGGTACCTCTAACACCATTGTTTCCTTATGTTGTTCTTAGAAACCTGATATCTGGAGCTTTGAATGGTTTAGACAATTCTTTTTTTACTTTGGAGAACAGGAACTGAAAGTATGTTCCTCACAGCAAATTAATGCATGAAGTAAAAATTATTAATAAAAAAATGTTCCATATCCTTATGTAACCTTATGTAGAAAGACTTAGGGAGACTTCAGTCTTTGGAATCAACGTGGGTGTTTTGGTAAGCAGCAGTGTGTCCTGGAATGAGTAGTATTCAGTGCTGTCAAACTCTGGTTGAGTATTTACAGATGGCATCTGCCACCAGTGTGCTCTGTTTGTGCTTGTCTGCAGTTATGGTGCAAGAGGTTGGGTGATTTGCATGATGCTGTGAGTGCTGAATACTCTCCTTTTGATTTAAATAGTGGCCCTTCAGACTGTCCCCATGGACTGACAGGGCATGACAGTCTCCTTGTACTATTTTCAGAGGTTTCATATCTAAAAAAAATTCCCTACTTCTCTGCTTCAACCAGAGGATGGTTTATAGCTTTTTATTACAGCTAAAAGAATGAGACTCTTATTTCAGGAAAAGGTAATAATAAACTGTGTCATCTTAGGGTCCCAGCTTTCGAACAAAAAATTTCATTAAGAAGGCAAAGAAAATGATATTGTAATCAGGTTTTGTCTTCTGTTTCCCCGTAAAAATGAATGAAAAGGGCAAGAACAGCCATGCAAGAACAGTCTGTGTTCCTGAGGAACACATGCTTCACAGACAGGGCAGTGTGTTGTGCAATTATGCTGGGAACTCATCAAAGCCAAAGACAGGCCATAGACCTACATAAGACAAAACAGAGCCTGTGCTTGAATAGCGAAAGGAGGAAAGAAAGGACCAGTGAGAGAAGAATAGCCTGTGAATGAGCAAGGGGTTATTTCTCCCTCGCATGCATGTAGAATCCTGGTCCATATTTCTTGAAATTAGGAATTTATTTGACAGGAAGACAATCCAGCTAATGTGGATAAATTAAAATGCTGTGGCTTTACACCTACAGCTCTATTCTGGATGTTAAGATGCTCCATTTAGTTTTCTAAAATCATGTACTTGGTGATCATTGTATCCTTCAAGATATGGAATCTCTTTGATGGATGTAAATGGTGATTAGCATGTAAATATCCTGTGGTATAATTAATGTGCAGCAGATGTACAAATGCAGATGTGTAGGTGTTTGCTTTATGTATAGCATAAAGGAAAAAGAGAGCTAATTTTTTTTTTATCATCTGCTCTTTTTAATAGTTATCAAACCAATAAAGAAATAAAACATGAACTGTTCTTTGGATTTGTACAGTTGAAGTATCCCATGAATCAAATACAGTCTAAAAAAATGTTATTAATTATTGCTTTTTCATGGAAATTGGTTCAAAACCATATAGGCAGATGGAAATTCATGAGCCCAGCTCAGGGTAGGGAATAGAGACATATAAAAATCTTTTGTTTGTATGAAGCTGTGTGTAAAATAATTTAAATTTTTATGTTGTTTTATACCTTTTTGAACAGAGTTAAGACAGCTAACACCGGCATCTAATTTTCAGAAACCAGTAGTTTTTCTCCTTTATTTATTTTATTATTTGTATAATAAATAAAAGTTCTTGTTCAAATTGAAAAACATAAAATACTTATACTGCAGTGTTTATTAAATTATGGCTGCATGAACTGAGGCATCATTGCATATGAGCCTATGTAAATGTGGACCTGTTAAAATGGCAAGTAATAGGAATTATCCAAGACCTGTTTCCTTATGTAGGGAAGCGTTCTGATTACTACTGGTTGGGAAAAAACTTAAATGGGATAGTTCAGCTTTTTTTCTGTGATCAGGAGTGAGCACTTTATAGAAGTTCTGTACTCACTACAGCTTCCATGCAGGCTTTGCAAAGAATTGAAATTGGGTAAGAAAACTGCTGTTTCATATTCTTCCTTCCTTCGTGTTTTTCTTGGCATGTGTGTGCAAAGGCAAATGGCAGCCAGAATTGGCACTGAATAGTGTTTGAGAGTACTTTTTATTTATACAATGCTGAAAATAAAAGTTTTAGATCTTTCAAGCATTCTAATTCCTAATTAGCATCTAGCCATATTAAACATTAAATAACTTCATAATTAACGACTGTGCATTCCAATATTAGAAAAAAAGTGTTGTGTTGAAAACTGAGTATGTAAAAAGGGGTTGGGGGCCTTCCATTGTGCTTGCCTGTCAGTATTTTCAAGTTTCCTCAGTTTATAGGTAAAAATGTTTGGTTTTTTGTTTTTTTTTTTATAAGCTGCATTATTCATGAAGGACCAAATAATTTGTTTTCAACTTTCCTCCCTTACTGAGTCAACTTTCCTCCCTTATTCAGACACAATAGGAATTAATACTTAAATTTAAATTCTGAAAGTGGAGATGTAATATGTTATTTCAGGTTTTCTCCTCATAATAAGTGATAAAGATTATGGCTTTCTTAATTCTGGTGGATATTTTTGAGTCAGAAAAGACTTACACTGGTTTTCAAGTGTGTTAATGGAATTTAGAAGGATATAGGAGATGTACAGAGGGTGACTTGCTTGTAAAATTTTTGAGATTTCAAACTATTATTTCTCTAATTGAATAAAAAATCTAATTCTTTTGGAGGGGTCATTTTTTAACAAATGTGTTTTTCATCTTGTCCTTTCACGTATTTCTCATCTTTTACACTTCCTGATATTACTGATTTGCTTAAAGAAATAAAATTTGATGTATAGAGTTAAAGAGTTCTCTCAAAAATATTCTAGGAATGTTGAATTCTTCCTAATTGGTCTTCTTCTACTAAAAAAAATGTTTAGGAAAATCCTAATTTTGCAAATAAAAATTGAATAGAAATTCAAGACTTTTCCCCCAATTTGAACAGAATAAGATATGCTTGCATAAGAGAAGCAGAAACTGTAGTATGAAGTATAAAGGTTTCAAACATATGAATTCTTTTCTAATTATGATTGCACTATAATGGGAACATACTGTTACTTCCAGATGTACACTTGTTCTGAGGTTTCCTAGATTCTTGTTTTGGTTTGCTAGTAGTGGACACAGCTGAATTCAGTGAGATTTCCTAACAAGAACCTAGTGTTCTATAAGTTCAGGAAACAGCTGACTTTTATGAGAGGTAAGCTGTGATGGTAGACGTCATTTCTTTTCCATTTCAGCTTGAGCGATACAAGATCAGTTGTGTGATTAGCAGTACATTATTCACTTGATGACATACACCAACAGGACCACATGATGCATTGCCACAGGGAATTCCACATACATGTGAATGTTTTTAATACAGAGTATCCTTTTTGTCAAAAAAATCTTCAAAATGTAATTAAGAAGAATCTTGGCATGCTGGAAGCATTTTGTTTATTGATATGGATGCCTCTTGTTTGGTCAGTTTGTTGCAATCCCAGCAGACTGTTCAGAAATTCACAGGGGTCAGGCCAATCTCTTTTTTTTGCCTTCCAGAACCTCTCTTGGTGATTGAAATGTACCCTGTTTGTATTTTTAATGGGATAAAGGCTTGGTTAGCAGCAACCCGTGTTACATAAAATATTTGCCAAAAATATTAGACAAACTGCCTTCTGCTTATCTTGCAGGTGGGGGTACATCACTTATGCCGGTATATGGCCTTTTACTAAAGCTCTGGTTAAGCTATATTTTAGTTAAGCAAAAATTTAGATGGTCTTCTAGAAGTTAGCTGTATGTGGCATCAGCCTCTGGTTTGGTGAGATCTGGAATTATCCCAACTGCAAGCGAGCAAGTACCTCCATTGTTGCTCATCAACCAAACTTCTGTTAACAGCAAGAGCACGGCTAGTCCTCACAGGAGCAGGTTCCCAAAACAAGGATACTAGATATCCTTATTTTGGTGACATCTGGACATCCGGGGAGAAAAGGAATAGATGTCTTCTGAGCTGGGCCAGGAAAAGGTTGTACTAAATCTTTTTGAGAATGGCTTCAGTGCAAGGAAGAGGGTGGAGACATCGGACATCCTGCCTGGCTGTGTGGAACTGGACTTTAACTATAAATCTCACTTTCATCTGCAATGGAGCTGAAAGGAAGGAAGGGATCAAAAGTGAAAGCTCAGGTGATTTTAGAGGTGGAGAATATGAGTTTAGGGGGCACTTCCTTGTCAAAGGAGGGAACTGACTTAAAAGTCTCACCGTGCATGAAAGAAAGAACAAGATGTCCAGTAAAAAGTTGAAAAATATCGTCAGTGACTACAAAATGCAGAAAAGGTGATTGAAATGGAGAAGAGGATGAGGAAAGGATTTTTTGCTCTACTCTTAAAGGTTTCCTGATGTGATACAGAAAATTATACATGATGGAGAATTGATTAAGATTATCCCAAAATGTGTAGTCATATTATTAATGATAAGATTATGAAGATATGTATTTTTTCAAAGCAGTAGTTTCTTTATGTGTGTGTGTACTTAATAATTCATGTTTACTTTAAGGAAAGAAGTCAGGGATGCTCTTTCAGACAGACTGCCCCTTAGGATCAGATGAATGGAGAAGTGGATTATGTGGTAGGTTGTGAAAAGAAATTATCTCTAGAACAGCAAACATTGCAGATGTTGTCCATCTATTCCCTCTGTACTTACAGGCATTGGAATATGATGCCAGCTTTGAAAGTAGCTCCAGGTACAGCAGGGAGAAAGAATGTATCTGACTGCTGCTGGTTGTGGTTCATCCAGTCCTGCAGGCAAGATGGGAGAAACAGGTGGTGCCTCAGCTGGTGAATCACTGGAGAGAGAAGAAGAGTCTTTTGTTCAGTAGCAGAAGCCAGCCTGAGCAGCTACTGCCACTGCTGCTGGCACAGGTTAATGGGAAGAGGAGGGTAGGAACACAGTGTTTGCCACAGCTGCTACTGCTGCTGGAGTCTTCTCTATTGATTTTTGTGTTTTTTTCCTCCTTGTGGCAAATTCAAACAAAAGTGCTTCAACAAAACTGGCTTGGTGTTCTTCTGGGACTTGGAATCTGATGTGCATTAATTATAGTGTGCAAAACTGCTGTGCTAAATACTACCTCGATGCCTGTGAACTGAATTAGCCACAGCAGGCTAGTCAGCTATGATAGGGAGAAGTTTTCTTCCCAAGTATAAATTTTCATGTTCTCTCTAGGATCATTTGGAATATTGTCAAAAGACCAAAATATTTTCCACCATCCAGATGCCTATAGTTACACTAAGAATGTAAAGAGAGAACACAGAAACTACAAGTATTTCATGTTTGTGTTTCTAAATTTGGGAAGACAAGATTATTATCATAGACATGAAAAGGCTGTATAAAAATATAAACATTTCCTTATAGTGGGTCCCTTTATAGGATTTTGTCTTTGACACTCTGCAAAATAAAATTGTATTCATTTTTAATGTCCATAACAGCTAGCTAGCTCTATTCAGAAGGCTTCATGATAGGTTGGGCACTTCACTTGAGCTGGTTTCCCTAATGTGCAGGAAATTACCTTATTAAAAATACATATGTTTTTTGCAGTCCACCTTGGTTTTGTTTGTGGCTTATGACAGTGTAAATTTAATGATGGAAACACTGTTAAAAGAATTCTGAGGGGAAAAATAAGTAACTATTTAATTTTTTTTCCATATAAAACCCAATATTTATTTATAGGCTTAATCCCAAATAGGATTATTACTTTCAGAAAGATAGTTACATATCTTTTGTGATCCAGGAGCTCTGACATAATTTCTGGACTTTTTATCTGTAAAGAAGGCGAAAACTCTTTGTACCCTGGGAGTCTTCTGCAGGCAGACTTCTTTGTTTTCCCTGATTTCATTCCAGATGTCAGAGAAGTCATTTGTGCTGTTGGCAGCTCCTTGTGCTATCTGTAGCAGTGGTAGGTTTTTGTTTTGGTTTTTTTTTTTCAACAGCACACAGAGCAACCATCAAGAAAAAAACCTCCACCAAACAACAAACAATGCAACTCTTATTTTGATAAGACCAGAAGTCAAAATCCCCATAACAGGAACCCAGTGTGTGCTCTCTGTAAAAAAATGCTGCTTCACAAAATGGCAGCTGATCAGCAGACAGGCAAAAACATTAGTGTTTATTTGTCATAATGAACAAATTCTTTTATAATTCCTTGAATTTGGACTTTCAGTGTTTTATGGTTTAATTTTCATGCCCTTTGCTTCCTGTATTGTGTTACTGCAATGTCAGGCAAAGGGTAAAAGAATTAGAACAGGGAATAGTACAGAAAGTATGTAATAGTTTGCAGGTAAGATGAACAAAGTGTGTAATTAGCTGCATTGCTATTATTAGCATGGAATCATCTCCAAATGATTCTTTACCATGTTTCTCAAAGGTAGAGGTGAATTACTCTTCTCTGTATCACCATGGTACAGGGACCCTGAGTCACAGCCATAAATAGAGGCATTTTTATGTTCCCAATAGCACCTGAATAGAGTCAGGGAACTTTATCACTAAACTGTTATCCTATATATTTCCTATGTAGTTACTCCCCTATTCCAAAGGACTTAGTTGGAATCCCATGTTTTGGTCTGCAAGTTTGTCAGACTTGTAAAGATCATAAAATTTCTTACCATGTGACTCTTGGTATTTAGAATTTTATGAGCATTTTGGGGCATTTCTTCTCCAAAGCAGATATGCACTGATCATGCAGATGCCATTTTGTGTTTGCTTTCCTTTTGGAAGGATGCTTTAGAAAGTTTAGGTTTGTAATTTTAATGCCAAGCTTTGTGGAGGCAGGAGTTGCAGCACCCTGAGTGACTCAAGACTATTCCTAGAGTGACAGAGTCTTCCATAAACAGTTCTAAAAGCTGACAAACAAAACTGGGTGTTGTTTTTTTAATGTGGGTAACAAACAGCCTCCTTTATATTTGCTTTTCATCTGGTCTTTGAAATTTAGACTGCTCTTTATGGTACCCAGCCAAGTTGCTGCTCTGAAATGTTGCGTGGAGATCTCTTGAAAGAGAGATCACCAATAGTCTGGCTGGCAGAGAGTGCCAGGAATTGCTGTTTGCTGTGCTGCAGGGTTGAATCCCTATTCTATAGCAAGGTGGATAGAATGCTGGTGGTACAGGGTGAAAATCTAGAGAATTATATTCTGTTTTTACCATATGTCTTTGCTGTGATTTGAGAAAATTAAGAACTGAAAGGAAGCTAAGTGAAACTCTGGAATCCACTTGAAAAGCTCTGAGGAAGTTGAGGATCCCTGTTTAGGTGACTTTGCTCTGGGATCCTGGAGTGTACAGAGATATTTATTATTCTCTATGTTTGATGTAGTGCTATAAAACTTCTACACTAATGTAGATAAATATTGAAGTAACCTCAGCAATATATAATGTATACTCCAGTAAACACAGATGAGTCATGATTTACTGACATGCATGTTTGATGAAATTGTATTAAGTTTGAACCGATTTTTCACTTCGGTGATTTTTGTAAGCATGGGAATCATGTATGACAATTGATTCCTACAGCTGTTTGGGCAGTCCAGGAGCAGGACCTATTCTATTGTTTCCTTGGAATTTGTAACTGCTTTGCTCCTTCATGTAATGTGGTGCTCAGTAAGGAGTGTGGACTTGGGGTCTTACACTTGTAGTAATGGTAAAAGTTGTAGAAGGAACTCAGTGCTATTTCAGAGGAGTTCCTTACTTCTTGGTTAGGTTTTTTTATTTTTTGTTTTTATGTGTCCATTTCTTTAGTGAATTGTAAATTAGCTGAAATGTCTATTCTACTTTTATATTTTTTACAGGTGTGTTTTTTTGGTGGTTAATTAGAGTTTATGTAGTATATTTTCAAAAGCTTATATAATTTTTTTCCATTAACAGAAGAACTGACAGCTCCTGAGTGGTTTCTGTTTATCCTTACATATTTTCCTTTCAAAGTCTGTAATTTCTGTGCTGGAGTCCTCCTTACAATTGTGTCTGCAAATTACCTGCTTTTTCTCTGTCTACTAATTTTTGCAGAAATGCTTATGGTTGTCCTCGGTTGATGCTTAAATAATTCTGGAGATTTTTTGAGTAGTCAGCCCTCTTCGAGACCTGTGTGTTTATATGAGTTCAGAAACATTAGTCTTTTCTTAGTTGCAGTGCTGGATTGAGGTTATTTTACACTGTAAAAAAAGGCAATTACTTCTCCATCCTCCTGCCTGATGATGGCTGTCCATTCTCCCTAGCAAAGTACTAGTGCAGAGGTGTTATGTGTGTGGAGTCTGTGGTGTCTTTGTGCTCCAGGAAGGGAGTTGATAAGGGGATTTATGTCCTGGAAACCTGGGTTTCATCAATGCTTTGCATTATTTATTCCACAATGGGAGAAGTCCGCCAGGGATCGGCCTTGGAGGTAGACACATCATCCCTACCTGCACTCTCCTGAATTCTCTTAACACTACTCTTCTAGAAAATGTGAAATTAATATGTGCAGTTTGTAGAAACTCGTGTAAGTGCTTGAAAAATTTAAATGGTCACAAGCATTGATTTTTGAAACACAGTATTATGATTTTTTTCAGGAAGCAAATCTGCATCAATAGGGAGAACAATGGAGCATTGAGCAACCTGGTCTAGTGGAAGGTGTCCCTGCCCACGGCAGGGAGATTGGCACTAGATGGTTTTTAAGGTCACTTCCAACCCATAGGTCGTTCATGATTCCATGATACACTGAAGAGATGGCAAATCTTAGGGAAAAAACTGGCCTCATGACTACACTACCCCTGCAGAATGAGTACAGCAAAATATTACAGGGGCTTACAAGAAATTGTAGGAAGGGACTGAAGCTGTCCCAGGCCTCGCTACCTTAATTAGTGATTTGTGTCTGGGCTCTGCAAAAGTTTGGATTTTCCTGGATTTATTTTCTGATAACCACCCAGATGTCTGGGACAGTGCTGCTTGGACAACTGTTTATTCCAGCTGATATATTCTCTTCTTGACCTCGTGACTCCCATCTAGTGTCTTGAATCACTTGGGAATAACTAATGCCTCAGCTCTCAGTTCCTTCTCAGTTTCATCAGCCAACTTAATGTTCACCTTCCTTCACTGTTACAGGAAATGAAGATCTTCTTAGATAACATAAGTGCAGATGAGCAGTATGTTTGGTCTATGGGGAAATAATGTGAACAGAGAGAAATTACAGATAGTAAAAATAGATGCGAGTTTCAGAGGTAGTTCTTATACCTAGTTCTCTTTTTTCCTCTTCAATTCTAAAGCATATTTAATGGTGTTGCATGGTTTAATGAAAACTTCCAAAATTTAACTAAGACTCATGCAGGCTTTCACTCCTTGTGGGATTGGTTGTACAGATAATGCACACAGCAAATTTGCCATAACCCCTGGGGATATTCTAAGCAAGGAATGATGTAAAGGGCTGTCGTCCACCATCAGTTAACTGCTGCAAATGAGTTAATGGCATTTTTTTTAGCACCAGTAAAACATTAAAAAGAAAGCACAAATAGTCAGGAAAAAAGACGGGATTAATGAACTAGAAAATCTACGTCGTTGTAGAGAGCGATAGGAAACATACAGTGTGCTGGCAGTATTCCAAACTTAATTCAGTTTATGTCCTGGATAACTAGATTTGACTCTTCAGTAATAAAAATGTGTAATGCCAGTTACATAGTCCTCTTCAGCAGAAAAAGGAGCACTGCTTGGGAATGAAAATGTTTTAAGTCCCAGCAGAGGGCAAAAAGGGTTGCTGTGACTGCTATCTTTCCACACAGGGGTTATTTATTGCCTCTTTTATGGAATTTGCACCACGCCTGAATTTAGATGAGCTCATGTACAGTGTACAATGCACAATGTCTTGGAGCTAAATGGTTATGAAAGACATGACATTTGTGCACTCATGGTGCCAGGTTTTAATGACTGAAGAATATGCATGTCTGTGTGAAGAATTATCAATGTAAGATTTTAGTCTACAGTGTGTAGATATTTTTTAAAACATACCAATATCTTTGTAATGAAATGAATTAATAAAAATTAATTCTCTTCTTTGTACTTGAGATACTTATTTATTTAGGAATTACTTACTTGTACACATCTTCTTTTTGTGTCCAGTTCTTGAATCTAAAATAAAAGAAAGCTTACAATTTTGGTATTCCTTGTAACAATACAAATTTGGTATTCAATATTCATTACTGACTTCTCATTTGATCCCTAGGGATAAAGTTCTTGGGGAGGGAAGAAGGAAGAGTTTTCATTAAGCAAAACTAGGTGCAGCTGACTGTTGTTTAAGCCAATTTACTTTACAATAAGTTTGATTATTAATAAGTGTGATTTTTGGTTGCTATGGTAAAACTTACATGACATAATAGTATCTCCTGATTAGTTTAATTTGGAATTTAGCATCTTATTTTGGCTTGTCTTGTGCTCAATTTGTAACGTAATAGAGTGAGATTTTGAAAATTAATACTCTTCCTCTTGCTTGATTGTAACTTGAGCGCAGAATGGAAGTGGTACTTCAGAGAATGTTCAGTTTCTCAGCTTCATTAATATTTTACTCTTTTGCACACTATGTAGATAGGTTTTTCTATCATGTTAGAATAACGGGACTCCTAAATGATTTATAAATAAAGTGCTTGTTTTAGATTCTGAATAATATTCTGATGTGGCTCTATATCCAGTTTGGGAAACAAATTAAAGCATAACATGCCAGAAGTTGTTCAAGTCTTCCTGAAATAACTTTTTCCTTATTTGTCTTGTTTCATGCAGGCTTTTCTTCACCGAATGATCCAATGTGCTGCAGCCAAAGTGGATAAAAATGTCACAGAAGAAACAGTTAAGGTTAGTCTCCTAATTGCATTTTTCTTCTGTTTTATATGATGTTTCACTCATGTATGTTTTATTCTTTTGCAGATGTTGTTTTCAAATATTGAAGATATTCTTGCAGTTCACAAAAACTTCCTGTCCCTTGTGGAGGATTGTTTACAGCCAGAACCTAATGCACAGCATGAAGTTGGAACCTGCTTTCTGAATTATGTACGCTATCTTTTATTTCAGCCTTTTTTTCACGTCTTTCTTTTATTTTTTGCCTTTATTAATTACTGTCATGATTAAAGGTGTACATAGTCATGAAGCCTAAATATGACTTGATTGCATGATGAAGTGTACTTTGAAGTTCATCTCTTGGTTACTGTCATGTCCAAAAAAGAAAAAAAAAAGAGATAGGAGGACAATGAAGAACGAACATATTAAATGACAAACTTCTGGTGTTTCATCATTTTTATATTCACCAGATCAGCTCAGGCTGACAAACTGAGCCTTGCAACTTGGGTGAAGCTGTTTCTATGTGTTAGATGGAGGTACAAGGTTGCATGCAACAACAAGAGTAGTACTATCTTTTTATTCCCCCTTAGCACTATGCAAAAATGTGAATATTTAATATAGAATTGTATATACTGGATCAAATGCCTCCATGTTTCTGGATTGTGAAGATATTTTATTCTCAGCAACTGCAGTGCCTCCACAAGTGTGTTTGTATGTCCTGTAGGTTTCTAGGAGTATTATTTTTCCTGTTGGAGCAAAATAAGGATGTTACTGTTACAGAGCTTTGCAAAATGAGGACCAGTTAGTTTACTTTCAGTTGTAGACCTAACAAAAAGACCAGGTTTCATTGTTATCTCTGGTTAGAGTTCCATTTGTTTGTTAAGTCTTATTTTATTATTCATTGTGGCAGGAGAAATCTATTAATGGTTAGTGGAAACAATTTACAGAAGTTGAGTAACATCAGTTTTTAACTCTGCAGAACAATGGATCATATTTGAAAACAAGTGTTAGCAGACAAATTGGGTAATAATGTCAACAAATTAGCCACTCATTTTGCATTTTCTTCATGTATGTTTTTATCCTGTCCTTTGTGCTAGTTCAAGCTCTGAAATATTTCAGCAAAACCTTATGAAGCTCATCAAAGACAAATGTAAGGTTTTGCATCTGGGAAAACATAATCCAGGAGTGCAGCACAGGCTGGGATCTACCTAGCTAGGGATCAGCTCTGTGGAAAGGAACCTCAATGGACCTAGTGGACCACTGTTTCCATATGAGTGAACAGTGTGCTGCTGTGACAAAAAAATTAAAGCCAAGAGCATGCTGGGTTGCAACAGTAAGAGCACCACCAGCGGAGATAAAGAAAGGATTATCATTGTCTGCTCAGTGCTTGTTAGGCCACAACTGGAATTCTGTGTTCAGCTGTACAAAAGAGATGTGGACAGTCTGGAGAGGTTTACGAGAAGAGCCCCAAGGATGATCATGGGAAGTGTTCCATGTGGCTGCCTGAGAGAGCTGGGTTGGTTCAGACTTGAGAAAAGAACGCTTAAATGAGACTTTATTACTATCGTCCAGTATTTAAAAGGTGACTAAAAAGATGGAGACTCCCATTTTACAGAATCACATGGATAATATGAGGGGTAATGGGTACAAGTTTCTCCTGGGGAAATTCCAGTTGGACACCAGAGAAAAATTTTTCACAGTGAGAACAATCAGCCATTGGAATAATCTCCCCAGGGAAGCGGTGGATTCATCAACATTGGACACATTTATGATTTCACTGGACAGGGTTCTGGGCCATCTTGTCTAGACCATGCTTTTGCCAAGAAAGGTTGGACCAGAAGATCCTTGAGGTCCCTTTCAACCTTGTTTTCTATGAATCTGTGTTTGAAATTCCCAAGTGGTGCTTCCAGACTGTTCATAATTTGAGGCTAGACCTCAAATAATGAATGTATGAAGAAGAGCTGATTTTCTAGTATGAAGGCTATATTAGCTTTGCAGCTTTGAAAAGTGTTCATGACATGTTTTATTAATTAAAAAAAATCAAAATGACAAGTGAAAAACAATGTCTCTTTTTGTTTCTGCAGAAAGAGAAATTCCGTATCTATGATGAGTACTGTAGTAACCACGAGAAGGCACAGAAAGTTCTTCTTGACCTGAATAAAATTAGAACAGTGCGGACGTTTCTTTTGGTAAATAAACTTTGAACTGGTGTTCTAACTTCATATTTTTTGATGGGCCAGTGAATTGTTAGCACTGTCACCTCCACCATGTAACAAGTACAAGCACACCTGCAAGTGGTTAGCAGACAGTTTTAGCTGGGGGTGGTGTTTCCAGAGGAAGGGGGTGGTTAAATCATATTTTCACTGCTGTGCTTGGATCTGTGGATAATACAGCTTTAGGCAGCGTGCCTTGAACATGCTGGCCAGGAGACAAGGGTGTGAATCTCTAGAAAGGACAAAGAATAGGATAAAATAGGTGAGGAGGGATAGGGAAAGGAATTATAGAAAGGAGCTGAAGAACTCCGCAGAACTTCTGAAGGGGAGGTCCATGTTCTGGTACTGTAGCCAGCAGTGTTGTAGACAGAAAAATCCTTTGTTATGGATCATAGAGTAGCCATTCTAATCTTAGACACTGACTTAATCTAAGGTTGAAAGAAACAGCTCCACAAGTAGTCCTTCACTTTATAAGACAAGTAAGAAGGAGTTTGAAAATGTTTAGTGTGATAGTCCTCATGGTTTTTCAACAGCAAAACCAGTTTTCAAGTAAATATTGAGTTTGCTAACAGTTGACTTTAGTTGTTAAAAGATGGATTCAGTGTGGAATGATTTTTGTGTTTCCTCCATGGTGTCCTGTGGAGAAAAGGTCAGCTTTGAAATGTGTAGCCTACTATATTGGAACTTAAATACCTGAGGAAGTGTCCATGGATATGCTGTCAAATTTTGGAGTGATCAGATTTGATCATTGTGTTTTGGGACTGGAGAGCAAATGACCCTATCAGCAAAGCATCACAGATGTGTTTGAGAAAAAAAGATTCTGCCAATGCTGACAGTATCACAAGTCTTATTTAATTTTATTAATTATTTTTAGCATGCAGTAGGGTTTCACTACTGCTGTTGACAGAGTTCTTGTGAAGTCCTTTTGGAGGTCACTGATGCTCTGAAAGACACCAGATCTGACTCTCCAGCTGCACTTACTTATAGCCAAGTTAATGAGCAGTGTGGGAATTTCTTTATTGTGGGAGATACTGTGTGACATGAGGCACTATCTGCCTTTTTGGTATGGATCTCTTACACAGAAATGGTTATTCACAGTTAAAAACTGCTTCAAAGTGGTCCTATTTTTCCTCAGTGGTTGACACAATATCCTTCAGCTTGTCCCAGACTGGGGAGCTTCATAGACGTGGTTCTTCTATTGGGGGCAGCATGGCCAGACTCAAGAAGAAAGGGTGAATGCTGACTGTAGAGGCAAAAAGCAAAATACTCTGGAGAAAGATTGCAAAGAGCTTGTTTTGTGACAAAGGGAGCCAAGTATGCCATTGTGGCAGTTCATGATGTGTCAGTTTTAGGTGCTCCAGGGCACATGCAGAGGGATTTCTCATCTCGTTTGGGTTCCTCAGAGATTTAGGGCATGTAGGATTAAGTGGCAGCAGTCTAACCCAGAGAACGTGACCTCTGACTGTATAGTTTGAAAGCACAGTCAAAGCCTTCTGGGCACACCAAAGGGTTCAGGTCATTAGAGCTGTGATTATCTATAAATTACTGGGAGCTGAAACCAGAGCTTTTGAGCCTTTGAGTATAGAGGCAGTTGTTATAATAACTATGGTCTGCATTGCCATTGTCTTTATCAGTAAAGCTTTTGTGTTGGCAGGTTAAGTGAGATCCTTTAGGATAAGACAGAAGCTGGTTAAGCATGAGTACAAAGCAGAGACTTAAGGGTGGGTGTGGAGATCCCCATAGCAGCACTGGTTATAGGATAGGTGTGTTGGGTGGCCACCCAGTTGTGCAGCCTCTGTTCCATCAACAATGTGTCTGCATCCAGATCTGTGGCCAGTGTTGACATCTCATCTGGCTGTCTTAAACTGCTTTTGTTTAGTGTCCTCAGTTTAGACAACTTGTTCTTTGAAGCTGAGATTATCTCATACCATTGCATCACAATTCCTTCTGATCTCTCCATAAAATAATTGTCGTCATTACTTTAGGTCTTTATGTACTTACACTTCAATTCCAGCAATTCCAAATATTTGCTGTGATGTTATTTGTGTGTTTTCTTATTCCCAAAAGCCCTTATTCTTTTCTCTCTCTCAGCTGCTTGTATTGGGTACTTCCACCCAATGTTTAATTTACTCTCTGCTTCCATAATCAGATGTCTTGTTGAAACTTTTTAATAGCATTTTGCCCATGACTTCAGGATATTTTATTCATTGCTCATCAGATTTAAATATAGAAGCATGAAAACAGAACGGGGGTTTCTTGATACTTGTATTAGGATGGCCATGCTCAAACATTCAAGCCATCTTTGATGCTACTTAATACTGCTGCAAACACTTTTTAGAAACAGCAGCTGTAGTGGTCACTCTGAAATATTTTTATTTTTGTTTGTTGAAGTCTGAAAGCATATTTTGAGCATATTATTTACTGTCTTTTAGTTTCAAACTTTAAGAAAAAGTCCTCTTCATCAGAATGGTTGAAGAAGGTTCTTAGGCGAGAAGCCTGCATTCTGCCTTTTTGACATCCTTGTCATGTGTGATAGCCTGTACTTTTGACAGTCTTACAAAGCTCCCTCCATATATGTATATTTTTTTTTTACACAGTTTATGTATACTTTCACCAAACACTGCTGTATACCTATGCTTTTGTCTTTATTTCTGATAATTTTATTGGGATTATTCAATAATTTCTGAACCTGTTCCCGCTCCAGAATTGCATGCTCCTTGGAGGACGCAAGAACACAGATGTACCCCTGGAGGGATATCTGGTGACACCAATACAGAGAATATGCAAGTATCCCCTTCTTTTGAAGGTACTTACAAGATTTTTATTGAGGACTTTACGCTTGCTGTATAAAACCGGTTGCTAAGCATGTTTCCGAACTCCGGGAACAATCTTTCTACGCAGTGAATTATCTCTTTATTAAGGTATTGGACCCAGCCTTGCTCCCATTAAAGCTGGTGGCAAATCTTCTGACATCAGTATTAAAAGAACTGAGGAGCTTGGCTGGATCAAGATGATTAGCTCTGTTCTGCTTGTAGTTTTAAGGTTGCCTCTCCATTGTTGGACAGAAGCGAGCCATTTGGGAGAGTTTAATGAAACTAATTTCAGCTGGGTTCAATCATGCCCTTGCTTAAAAATGCTTGGGTATAGCAGAGTTTTTTGGTGATGTACTTTGATGATGCTAATTTACCATCAACAAACTGAAAATGAAAAATATTAATGGATTTTTTTCACAAGAAAAACTGTGGAGTAACAGTAAGGTGCTGTAAATGGTTTTATGTACAATTATGTTTATTCTTATTATATTGTGACAGCTTAAATCAGTGAAAAATGTTAATGTGGTGGTAAACACTAGATATTCAAACCTCTGAATTTGTAATTTACCATGTTAGGAAATAAAATACAAGAAAGTAAGTCTTTTTAAGCAAATCATTGCTTAACAAATTAAGATCTTGTATTGCTTATTGTTAATAAGGAAAAGAGAGGAAAACCAGAGCAGACTCTACTCTAAAAGCGCAGTATTTTTCACAATGCATGTGTGAGTTTTGATCTGCAAGATTGTCAGTTGTGAGGCATATGACATAAAAAAATCCAAAAAGAAACAGGTTAGAATAAAAGTTTTTAAAACAGATTAAAAATATAACCATTACAATGAGGTGTGAGTCATCCAAGATAGCTGTGGCTTTACAGTTCCCTTGGTCTATTTTGAAATTATTTTTCTATTCTATTTTTGAAAGGCATACAGATAAAACAGGGAAAAATGACTAATGAATTACTCTGGAGCAATGAAACGAACATATTAAGAAAATTTAAATACAGGGTGTGGTGGCAGCAGGGTTAGGGCTTTGCTGAAGGCTGTTCTCAGTCAGCCCAGCTGTAAATGGGTAGTTGGTAGTTTGAGATGGGAAATCTCAAGCGAATGCTGGTGATTCCACTTTTGTTTATCAGCATGGCTGCCAGTACCATCTGAAATCAGTGAGTCACCTAAGCTATTGTTCACTGCTTTGCTGCATTGCATGAGGTTAAACAATAGTGTGGAGCTAAAGGAATGTTTTTCTGCCCTGAGTTGCAGGAAAGACAGGTGTTAATTTTGACATGAGCAAACTACTGTTTTTTTAAGCAGAATTGTTATCCTTGCTCTTGAGCAGTTGTATCTTGCAAAATATAAAAAACAAACAAACCCAAACCCCAAAGCTCAACATGAAGAAATATTGTTGAAGGAGAAAGTAGCTGAAATGCAAACTTCTTCCTAAATCATTGGAAGAATGATTTAGGAAGAAGTTTGTTATTTGTTGTTAGTAATTAGTTACTCTTGAGTTTTAGTGTCCTACTAGGACATGATTTCAGAAGCGTTGCTAACTTTCTGCTTAGTAAAAGAGAAGACTGGCTATTTTCTTTTTGTATCCTGTTTGGTTTAAGTCTCCTGTAGTGGACCTTTAGAGATCAAAGACTGGTTTCTTTTTTTCTTTTCTTTTTTTTTTCCTTTTTCCTTTTTTCCCCTTTTCTATGTCTAAATAGGAATTACTGAAGCGGACTCCAAGGAAGCACAGTGACTATGCGGCCCTAATGGAAGCTCTCCAGGCCATGAAAGCTGTCTGTTCCAACATAAATGAGGCCAAGAGACAAATGGAAAAATTAGAATTTTTGGAAGAATGGCAGTCTCATGTTGAAGGATGGGAGGTACTGTCATTACTGTCATAAGATTTGTTACTTTCTATGTTGAGGAGGGAGTAACAGTTTTCAAAAAGTATGTGTTGCACTGTTTTTGTGATCCTGAGGTTCTGTCAAGACCACGAATCTGTGAAGTGACAGCTTTTGAGATCTACTCTGTAAATTAAGTTGTCCATGACTGAGCAATGCTGTATGAAATAGCAGACTTCAAGGGTGGATAGGTATTTAGCATTTGTATTAACATATATCTGTGCACACAGACACATTTATAAATCCTAATTTAAATGCTGATTTTATTTTACTGCTGTCTATGCTAGCCTAGTAGCACTTTGTGTAGTTGAAAAATATTTTGTTTATTTTTTGTTATTGATTAAGCATTTAGTCTATAAGATTTTGTCAGCTTGTTGGTAGTCTTTTCATATTGGGTGAGCTAAACTAATTTAAACATATTCAATGGAATCTGTGTCAGATTTGTGAGGCTTTTTAATGGTTTGCAAATGGAGGAACTTTAGTGCTCCAACCAAGTTTTGTCAAGTAACCATAGATCTGGTTCTGAGTTAGAATTTTAAGTAGTAACCAGGAGAGCCACCCTTTCCTCAAGAAAACAACACGATCAAGTAGTTGTAGCATCAAAATCTTCCTTTTGAATTATTCTGAGCACTATAATTAATACATAAGGAAAGACAGTGCAGGTAATAGTGTATCTATAAATTCCCTTGGTTGTTTTGTATTGACGTGTCTGAGCTGACTGCACTGGGGTGGAAGGCAAACACAAATGAAGTTTCAATAAAAGAAATATAAAGCAAACAGTGTAACCATATTCAAAACTGACTTAAAAAAACAAAAGACAGGTTTTTTTAAGAGGAAGATTTCAATATGGAAGTAGTCCTTTGTTTTTTTGAATACTTTGCTCGAATATGCTACTGCTTTTCATGAGAAAGCTGCTTAAGAGCTGGAGGAAGAGGTTTTATCTCTTTAAGCTTTGTGGAAGGCTTGCAGACTGGGAGATGTAGCAAGAAAGATGTGTTTGTTGCATTTTAGTCTGGTACTGGAGGATCTCAGTCTGTATAGTGGGAAATTTCTTTTGTATGGTGCCTAGAAAAGGAAGAGTTAGGGATGTGATGGGACACAGATGGGACACTGAAGCAAAGAAAGCCCCAAGACAGACCTGTCTGAACTTTAACTGAGAGAGTTCCTCATGAAGTCTGACAAATAACAATTAGAACGTTGACTAGAATAGACAACTTTTAAGTAGATATTTGTAGTAATAGGTAAAAAAGCAGAAATAAGAAATAGTTTCTAGACGCCTCTGTTCCCTCCCTACACCTCCTGATTTTACTGTACCTGCTGTTTCTTGAACTTTGCTGTGCCTAAGGATGTGCTCTGGTCCTGCAGTAGTGGATTTAGCTCTCCCCTCTCATCCAGAAGGATTCAGCAGAACAAGCCACTGTCTGAAAGGAGCATAGATCTGAACAAAGACCCCCTAAATACTACACGTGACGCCACATAATTATTTCCTGTATGCTCCGTGTGAAATCTCTCAATCAGGGCACTCCCGCAAACCTTTGGTTTATTGTTAATTGAGTACTGTAGGAAGATTTGGCTCATTCTAAATGTGGATTAAGCGACTAATTTTACTATAATCAAAATCTTCATGTTTCTTCAGTGCATTGTGTGATCTGAAATGTTTCACTTCAGGTAGTTTTTTCCTTGTGTAGCAGCATTTTCAAGAACTGCTTTTCCATTTCTGGCAAGTCATCTCATGCTGGAGCTCAGTGCACTGTAATGTTTTGGTACAGGATGGTCACTATGAAATACCACTAAAATTCACTGTGCATCATGAGAAGGAATCTTAGCAAGTAGAAAAGTGATATAACTGCTTTTGCAGACAAAACTTTCTGGACTTATTTGTAACCCTCTATCTGGAATAAAATAAAATAATTCAAAACAAATGCCACTGTATTGTTTGTAGGACCTTGAAAATGAGAGGACTAATATAAAGTAAGATTCTAAATGTTCGAATTGAGAGGAGGTCTAGTTGACATCACTTAACAGCTCCATTTTAGTCTAGGTGAAAATGTGTTCCTTCTTGTAATTAGCTTGAAATTGCTGTCATCAGCAGTAGCTTGGGAAGGTTAGTGTATCTGAACATTTAAATGCATTGGAAATGTTTGTGTGACAACCTCATGATAGAAGCAATAGCAAGTTAAGTGCTAAATACCTTATGGCAAGGAAATTTGCTAAATAATCCTTATTGTCTATCACCACTTTATTCCTTCTATTATTTTTAACTTTTCAATTAAATTTTCTACTGCACTACAGTGATTAAAATTCTTCTACTTGCTTCCAGTGTCTGAGTCATAGATATTTGTCAAATCCTTCTTAATGAACACAGTCAAGTATAAAGTTACAGTATTATTAACTCAATGCATTATTAGTCAAATAAGCTGGTTATGAACTTAGTGTTCTCAAACCTCTATCCCTGAACAGGGAATCCACTTTCCTGCATTAAGTTCCTTCTGAATTCTAGATAAAACATCTGGTAGGAAATGTGGTTGCTTTTGGAAATGTGTTAATGAGCAAAGGTAACAATAAAGAAGGAATGGTAACAATATGGACATAAGCATTTGAAACAGACTTAATCTCCCTGTGCTCAGAATGTATTCTCTACTCTGAAACAAAGTAATTTCCTACCAACATTGGTGAGTTGGTTTTGTTTGTTGGTTTGTGTTTTTTTCACCTCCCCTCTTCCTAGATTTCATTTTAGGATTTCACCTGTGCTTGAACTCTGAAAGAGTGCCATTGTCTTAAAACAGGACTTTTCCAGTAGAGTTATGTGGTGTTTATTGTATTTTAGCTGGGGTTTGATATCATATGGCAACCACAGGGTGCACAATCTGGCAAAATTGCCTTGATCTTAAGATGTGCATCTTTTTCAGACATAGTATAAGGTTAGTCCTTGAAATTATAAGAATTCTAGAGCATGTGTATGAGCGATCAGTATTTTGAAGGATTCCCATCTACAACTACAAAAAAAAAATTCCCTGAATGCAATGTTTGAGAGTGGATTTAATTAAATAAACATCTGGTTTTCTGCAATGCTGAAAATAAAGAGGCAAACTTGTTGGAGATTTCCTTCCAGAAGGAAATGCTTAGCACATTGCTTGGCCCCAACTAGAAGGAAAGGGAAAAAAATAAAGACTATTTTTAGAATCTGATCAAAGCATGACTTGAATTCCTATACTTATGTGTCATAAAATGAAGCTTGTGTTTATTATGATAAAAATACAGATTCATGGAAAAAATGGAACATCTGTTTCAAGAAAGAGGATTTTGACTATAATGACTTTCTCACTTAATTTCCTAAGTGGTTAAATTTATTGGCCTGAATTCAGAACTTATGTAGGTGGCTGTCTCAGTTGGAGAATGGCTCAGCAGCTCAAGGAGTCTTTCAGTAAAATTTGTGTGGATGTTTCAGTGAGAGAAGAAAAACCAAAATTGTTGCATTTCTTGTAAGCTGGAAGCTGAACAATCCAATATGAGTCATAGGCTGAGTTAGTGACAGTAGCATGGGGTATTCTGTTCCTTTCCATTCAAAATATTACTTGATGATATGATTCCATATCATCAAGTAATATTTTACCAGAGATTTCTGTCTTAAACTCTGGAATTTCTAGCCCTTCCATGTTTTATTTGTTCTCCTTGTCCATGTGCAAGTGCAGAAGAGTAAGTTAGTATTAGTCTGTGATTTCTAACTTTTATCACTATTAACATGCTTGCTACTGATTCAGTATAGTCAGACCTCTGTACATGATAGAAATTTGCCCAGAATATACAGATAAGTACCCTTTTTTGTCACAAAAATACCAACCAATGCTGCTTTTTGTCTCAAGGTAATGAAAGTAATTTTTTTAATGTCAAAGAAGGATATTTAATGAAATGAGGATGAGGGAGGTTGGTTTTGTTTTACCTTTCTTGCTTATAGTCTCTCTCCTTCCAGTGCTTTTATTTTTCGATATGGTCATGGTAGCCCATATTTCAGACCTCTTGCCTGAGCTGTTTCCTTAGTTAGAATCATAGGTGTCTGATTCACAGCCAAAGGTTATCAGAAGCCAGTTATACCTAAATAAATACCCTGCAGGCACCAAGATTTTCTGGGCTTTTAATTTCCATAACAGTTACCCTCAAAGGGCACAGAGTATTTGCTCGGGGTGCTACCCACAGAAGAGGATTGCTATACAGTCTTTAGTGACTCAGTAGGACAGATAGAGGCATAACTAGTCTAGATTCACAGTATAAACCTGCTTTGCAGATAGTTTTTTTCCCCAACTGAATAATTTATATGATTTGTTGGAAGATTATTAAAATAGGTTTGTTTCTACAGTAAATGTAATTTTTGAATTGACAGATTACAAAAATGCTGGTTTCACTGAAAATAGCCCATGATTTCTACTTGCAGGTACTTTAAGTATACAGAAGCATGAATAGCATAGTAGTAGTGATTTTACATTTAGGTTGATCAACTCTGTCATCTCCTCTTACAAGCACTGAGTTTAAATGTCCGTAAGAACTTTGAAATAGCAAATTGCTTTTCAAGTTCAGGTTGCTCATATTGGAAATTCCTGTGGTAGTTTCAGTGCAAACACTTAATGAAAACATGTTTGTGTCAGAAGGTTTTGGTAATACCTGTTCCAAAAATATTGTAGGTAGCGTAGTTCAGTTTTAGCTGTGCAGCAGAAAGTCTCACCTGCTTCTGGGATGAAGTTGACCCCTCATATGTTACTGCAGCCTTGACCCTTCCCCCATGAGAGGGACAGCTTGGAGCTGGATAAGTGCATTGTCCTGCTGGGCTGGATGTGAACTGTGGCTTGGCGTTCCTGCTGAGAACCCATGGGAGGGCTTAAGGTGTAGCTCCATCCTTCAGGAAAGCTTGTTAAAGTTGTCAGCCCTTTGAACTGCATGGCAGATATGGCAGTGCTTGTGTGTCCTCTCTGCTTTGACCTTCCTCAGGCATGCTATTCATCTCTAAGGGATGTGGTGGAGAGCAGTGCTCACCCCAGATGTAGAAACAGTGCTTTCATATAATATACCCTTCCATTTTTCTCCCTTTCAGCTCCGTGCCCACCCAAAGTCTAGGAACAGGCAAATCCTAAGTATTACACAGGCTGGGGAGTGAAAGGGGATTTTTCTGCACTAGCAGTGTTATGTAGGACAACAAGATGTGACTTCTGATCCTGATTTCTTATTCCCTTGGACTTCAGCAAATAAAACAGCATTAACAAAATTCACTGCCCTGCCATCACGCCAGCATGGGTTGTGGTCTTGTCAGAAGGTACCTGAGAAGTGACATTAACATTGTTCAGTCTTTGGATGAAATGTCTCCAAGGGAAAAGTATCTCTAGAACCTTGTTTTCATCACCTAGCAGTATATTTTACAAAGGGAAGAAAATTAGGAGGATAACATTAGCAAAGGGTAGTAATGTGAGAGAGATAACCCTCACTGCCATACTGTCACATTGAACTTGAGTCATGAAGGAGGCAATTGTAAATAAGTCAGGTAGCCTGAATTATAAATACTTAAAATATGTATTAAATGTGTTATTTTATGACAAGATGCTGGCACAGTAGCAGATCTTGTTAGGACTGTTGGGAAAAGGTTGTGTTTTTCTATACTGAAAATGAAATTCTTCAATAAGGAAAGACAATTTTTTAAAATAAAATCCCTTCTATGAAAAAAATCCCATCCTTTTTTAGAAAACTGAAACTTCTCCTACAATTATGTAGCCTTAAGCTGATATTTTTGGCTTCCTTACAAAAAACTAGTATTTTCTGCAAAGTTGAAGTTTTGTGTAAAAACAAACCAAGACCCTTTAGAAAGTATCCAACCTTTTAAAATGCAAATTGTTAGTAAGTATTATTCCAGGAAATTTGAAACACAGAATAAGATATTGTTTACTCTTTAATACACAAAAGCAATGAAATGGAATGGAAAAAAAGTGACCTGTTTTTCTGTAATTATGGTCAACAAGCATTACACACAGCCCTAATTTATGCCTAATTTATATCACTGAGTGTGCTTTTAAAATGTTTCAGTGTTTGATTTTGAATAAAACTGTAAAATTAGCATGCTGGTACTGACGCTACCTTAGGAAGGGAAATATGCTGTAGTGGCTACAGGTGACATTCATCTTTGGCTTGTTTGATCACTTGATCCTGAATGGAAGCAGGAGTGGTTAGTCAATACAGATCCTGAAGTGGCTTTACTTAGAGACCTGGATTGTGTTCCAATGTGATGGTTGTGCAATCTCACTTATCTCTGTAAACAGACTGCATTCTCCTTAGGACAGTCTGAGCTATTGCTCAATATTCACAGCTGTGACATGCAAAGGATGAACAGTAGGATGAAGAACTGTGAGAGCAGAATGCATGATTGCTTCTTGGCTCTTAATTGAATCCATTTTTCTTTGGACTACTGTGGTTAGATCAAGAAGAGGAAGCAACTGCAGCTATCACATGCCTAAACCATTCAGAACATGTGTAGATGACAGGAGAGTCCTGGCTTTTGCAGGTTTTCCAAGCTGACTGACTCCCTCAAGTCAGGAAACTCTTCAAACCCTGGGTGTATGCTTGATGCAGCCAACACAATGGATAATGTAATTATCAATAGGATTGCATGTCTGGGTGGACATGCACATGGACAGCAGCTCTGTTCCACAGGCACGTGATTTTTCAGACTAGCAAAATGCGCCCCAGAATTCAAGGTGGGCTTCCTTGAGAGGTAAATTTCTCTTTACAAGACATAGAAGTGCCATAAAGTTTTCATATAATCTTTTTTTGAAAATATTTTCCTTAATTAAAGTTGCTTCCCTTTCATTAACTTTTATGAAAATGCCTGATGCCTTTTCACATGAGTAATCTGTCTTGAAGCAAATGAGGCATGGGAAGTTTCATCCCAAACATCCCAAACCTTACCCAAATTCTGATGTCTTTGAAGTAGGTTAGGAAGAAGTATACTAGACTGTCCTAGCTGCACATGCCACTCTTAGCTTTGCCCAAGTTTTATATCTTGCTGTTTTTTAATTTTTGTTTTTGTGCTTAGTTAAATCTAGTGTAGAAGTGTGTACCCTTAGTCATGTTCAAGTCCCAAGTTGCTTCAGCTTCCAATTTCATCATGGCATAGATTATGTCTTGTAAAGCCCATCTTTAGGCATTTCTGAATAAAGTTACTGAGGATAGGAGTTACTGGATAAAGGTGGCTTGAATTTCAGGAGAGGTCTTTGCACAAAAGAAATATGATTTGGAAACTTTTTGTGATTAAACTGTGTCTATTCACAAAGCCTAGTATTAAACATCATTACAGATTATTACATAATTACAATGCAATAAATTACCATGACTTGTTCTTTAGTCTTTCCAGAGAATTGTTATACTTGTGCATTTGTATAAAAAACTTTTCCTTAGTTGAGGCGAAGTACTTCAGTTCTCACTAGAAGAGTAATCTCTTTCCACTCAATTTTAGGGGTCCAACATCACAGACACGTGTACAGAAATGCTGCGAAGTGGACTACTACTGAAAATTTCTGCAGGAAATATCCAAGAGAGGATATTTTTTCTTTTTGATAATCTTCTGGTCTACTGCAAAAAAAAGCACAGGTAAATGATTACTTTCAAAAATGTGGTTTTCTCACAGTAGAGGTAATCATGAGTATGCTGTTCCATAAGAACCACAGCATAAAAACTAGCATTTTTAGAAGAAATTTATCAACCAAAGAGATTTATTTAATTCAAGCAATTGGAAAAAATTTATATGGATGCAGAATCCTTGTGGTAAAATGTGGGGAAAAAGAATCTGTTTTGCCAGCCTTCCACAGCAGGTTGTATGTGATGGCCTCACTCTCTTCTAGGAAGTGTAAACAGTCTGAATTTTTAGTTCAAACAGATTAGGATTGTAGCTTGTGCAATAGAATAAGTCTCTACAGATTCAAGAGTTTCATGCTTTATATTTGTAATCAGGGAAAGCAGCCAGAAAGCTGCTGCTTGCTGCATTCCAAAGAGCAATTCCTTAGTTCAGTGACAAGCTTCTGTAGATAATGTTGTAAGAAATAAGAGTTTTCCTGTGTACCTATATCTCTCTTGATGCTCAAATTTGTTTTTTTTTAATCCAGAAGTTGTTTTAGAGTAGCCACTAAATACATATTACTGGGTAGATATTTGATAGATTCCTGGGTACATGATACATCTTGTTTTAAAAATTTCTGATATTTGTTGTAGTTTATTGTTCAGCAATTACAAATAAGTTGCTGGTTACATAGTATCTTTTCAGTTGTCCTCCACTAGGTTGCATATTTTTGTAGCCATATTCTTGCTAAAATGCACCATGGGATGAAAATCTCCAAGTGCATGAAAGATTGTCTATGGTTTCTTTAGTTTTGAACAATCATGTCCTTGGCTGGTACCATGGTGGCATCTCTGCAGATACAGGAGTAACTCAATTTGGAATATAATTTCAAAGTTTAAGTGCAAAGTTATAATTGCAAAGGGCTTTGGAATATATTGCAGTGAAACTGCCACAAAACTTCAGCAATCCTTAATTACAATTCTTGGTAACCCTTATGTTAGGAAGGAAAAATGTTGTCTTCATTCTTCCCTACATGAATCCCATTTATGATGATAACATACATAGGTCAAGATTTGTATCCAAAAATGTTCTCATTTAACTTTTTTTTTCAGTCACACTGCCCTCATGCTGAATTTCTAGACTGACATAAGGAGACCACATCAGTAAGGAGGATAGGCTCTCCTTTTTTTGTCTTTGATGGCAGACAACAGTATATAGGTACCAAAGTGTTGGAACAGAGCTTTTACAGAGTGAGGCTTTCCCGATGAGCTCTCATTCAGGCAGGAATTTGCAGCTCACTCTTACCAGCTGTAACATCTTTTCTTTTCCATCAGCAGCATCCCATTCAGCGGTGGTTTCCACAGTTCAATTGCACAGGTATAAAGGTATTGGGATCCTTACAGTGCTCTCTAAATGCTGCATGTACAGGTAGCAGTGTAGAAACATAGAAGAAGGGAGTGGATGATGTGCTCATTTGCTCTTTCTTTTTTCAGGAGGTTGAAGAACAGCAAAGCATCTACAGATGGCCACCGTTACCTTTTCCGGGGCAGAATAAACACGGAAGTGATGGAAGTAGAGAATGTGGATGATGGAACAGGTGAGTATATTTGTGTGGCTCATTTACAGAGCCATCTTTTGAGGTGCTGAAATCAAATGCAGCTCCAAAATTTCTTTGAGAATGGAGGATGCTCCTTATATTTAGAAAGAAAGAGGAAGATGCTGCTTTAAAAGCACTATTTATTGATATCAAAATTCTGCTTCTGTGACACATCATTGCTTTCATCCATTATTAGCTGGGCAGCCATAGACAACTATTTTATGCTTACATGTTCAGAGAAATAAAATAAGGTGACATTTATTGCTCAACTGAAATTACATATTTAACTTCACTTTACAGCATTCCAGCGCTCTTAAAGAACTTATCCCTAGATACGTGGTATATTTATTACAACAAGTGGAAAACCTACCTCTGTTGGGATGAAACACTATAAATGCTGAAATTGTAATTTAAGAAAGGTTTTTTAAAAATATCTTTAGGGATATAAGCCATAAGATTACTTGAAATTTTCCTGACATGCATTAGTAAAGTGAAAACACAAAGTATTCCTAGACGTGTCAATTTTTGTTTAGAAATTTGAGTTTAACGTTTTAGCTTAACAATAATTACTTTTTTTGCAATTAGAGTATTTTGGGCTTTTTTAATGTAAAGCTAAAAAAAAAATAGTGGCATGTGAAACTTGCAGTGACATTACAAATATGTAAGTCTGTAGGGAATTTCTGTGAGTTTTATATTGCTTCTCCTGATATTTTAAAATAGTGTTAAGTTTGTCCTCTACTATGGATTCCAAGCATTTCTCAATGTAATTTTGATCTAAAATTGAGCATTAATAACAGTTGATTTACTTCTAAGTAAGCTTTGTAGGAATTGAATATTTCTTTAAAATTAATGTTTTTTCTATTCTTGAATTCCTTGTGTTCAAAATAGTTTGCTCACTTCTTCTTTTACAGAGTAGACACTAGAATTGACATGGAGAACAAATTGACTTTTGTTCTTATTGCAACAAAATAGTTTATTGGAAGACTTGTCTCTTTCCTCCATCTTGTATTTTAAAGTCTTTCAACCTTTTTTCATGTGTTGTGTTTATCATTTCTTATTTTATGATTTTATTTTTGTCCTTTGGATTTTGTTTTTTGATCAGTTTCTTCCATCTTTTGTCATTCACATTCAATTTTATAAAGCAATTACATTAATAAATGCTTGGAATTCATAACTGAAGTGTCTAGAGCTGAAATTTTACCAGTGCCAGAATAATTACTGTAGTGCTGCAATGTGGGATGTCTGCTACTAATCTCAGGATTGTTTGGCTTTTCTGAGAGCATTATTTTTCTGTCTTTTCATTCGTGTTCCAGAATACCAGAGCAGAGCGTTTTGTGCAGTCCCGGTGCCTATCCCATTATATTTTATACTGTATTAATGTCTGAGAGTAGGACTGATAATTACTTTCTTTTGTCTACTGAGTTTTATCTTACAGTTTCTACAATTAGTTAAGTATTCAGAATTCATATCTTGTTCCCCAAAGCTCTTGCAATGCTTCTTGACTTGGTTCCATGAACAATGTTACACTGAACCATTTAAGCTACTGATAAAAATGGTGAAAAATGCTGAACGTAAGGTAGACCACTGTGGTGTCACACTTGATTCATTGTCTTTGCTTACCAGATGTTTTTTGTAAGAACTCCTTGACATCTGTTTTGGGTTTTGTCCTTCACCAGGCCCACTGATTTAATTAGTGATTTCAAGCTATCCATGGGTACACTGTAGTGAATTTCTTCAAGCCTCTTTGAGTTGAATATATTTTATTCAATATTGTTTACCCTGCTATTCCCCTTTTCCAGCCTGTATCCCTGCCCAACATTTAACTTTATTTGTATAAAATCTCAATGTTTTGTTTTTGCAAAGAAGAGTTGATTATTTCAGTCTTTCCTGTCATGTATTGTTTGACTTCCTTTCATTTTTTTCCTTTCATCTTCCTAAATATGCTTTAGAAATAAAAGGCAGTTACCCTGTTTGCATCATGTCATTTTCTAAGACAGCTTCTCTTTGCTTCTAAGTGTTAACATTACTGTGTCCAGAGGATTATATCTACTATCTTCTTCCTGATGAATAGTCCAAGAATTCTGTAACTATTCATCTTTAACTGATTCCTCCCCACATATTGTCATGCATTAAATGTTGGCTTTAGAAAATGTTTCTTTGATCCTCTATCTGTCCTACCTTTCTTCATCTACTTGTTCTAGCTATTCAGTCCTTGGTCTTTTTCACACTGTTCATTTTCCTTCCTGCCTGTTTGTTTCCTTCCTCAATGAATCTTCAATTATAATGTGGCTAAGCGCAAATACTCTTCCTCTATGCTCCAGACACCAGTTGTCTAATTTCATTCAGCCACAGGAAATTTTGCTACTGTCCCCATTTCCTATAGCCTTGCACCCAGGCCTGGAGGGTTCATGTTTCCTTCCCCCTTGCTCTCCTGAGCAATATCAGATACTGTCATTTTTATATACACATTATTTCCAAAATCCATGCACTTTTCCACACTTCTGTGACATCATTAATAGTTTGGTTAGTCTGATTTCTAGCTCACTGGTGGATGCTCAGTCCCTGGAAGTATTTGAGGTCAGGTTGGATAGAGCTCTGAGCAACCTGATCTAGTGAAAATGTCCCTGCTCATTGTAGGTTATTTCTAAAGGCCCTTCCAACCCAAACTGTGCTATGATTAGTTTTACCTGTTTTTTTTCCTTATTACTACATTTTCTTCTTTTTCCATTTCAGTTTATCCAATATCCTAAAATGTATTTTTCCTTGTAATTACTGCTATTTCATCCCTCCTTTCAGTGGTTCTCTTTGAAATATGGAAATTTCTGCATTAATTCCCTGGCCTGTGACATTTTTCTGCCTTTTTCTTGTCACTCTCCCCGTTTTTTTATTTAACTCTACCTGCTCTTTTCCTTTCTTGTGAGACTTCTGTATTCCCTCTCTTCACACAGATATTTTTTCTTTCACTCAGATCATGATGTCCTTCTTTAACCTTTGTCTGTCCTGCTTTCTTTACTGTTCTCATTTGTTACACCCAGTTGTCTTGTTTCTCATCCCCTGTAGTCATCCGTGTTTGAACTGTAACCCAGTACTATTCTGCTGTTTTCTTTTTGTCTCATTGCATCCCCAAGAGGAGTAATATGCTTGTCCTTGTGTCACTCACATTAGCTTTGCATGTGCTTTTTTTGGTATTGTATTATTTTATTCTCTTTAATCATTGGTTACCTATCAATTTCTGTAATTCCTAATTAGAGTGGAGGCTCTGGGTGCAGACTACTCATATTTTCATATCTGTGCAGGACTCCTTGTCATGCACTCCAGATGGATCTCTTTAAAGACATTAAAGACCATTGAGTCTAGATGACACTTCCACAGTTCCTTACTGCAGATTTTGGGATCCCCTGCTTGCTTTATATAAGGAACCATGGAGCTCCAGGGAACAGGGCAACTGAGAGTGTTTGCTCTCAGCATTGATAGATGTAGGAATGTAATCTTCGTTGTTTATGAGTAGAAGCATAGAAATAGCAAAACAGATTCCCAGTGTGGTTTATTATCATGCTAATGACATGCCTACAGAAATTAACAAAGCTTTTTCTGAAAAGCAATTTTTCTTTGATGAAATTAGGTCTTGGCTGAGCAGTACAGTTGGTGTCAGCTTTCTTTTTTTGTTTCAGCACCATGGAGCACTTTGCTTTTTCTTGATTGCACTGATTAAAGTGGAATGCATATTAGGTATCAGGGCAGACTATGGTGTTAAAATAATGTGGCTACACAACCACTTGTAAGTATTAGAAAGGTGGTTTTATGGTAATAGTATTCATTTTTCTGTACCAGTTTCTAAAATTCACTTTTGGGAGAAAAACACATTTCTAAAGGCATTTATCAGCCATTAAATAAATGGTACTTAGTTTATGAAGAAAAGCACTTGAGACTTGGGAAATACCAGATTTATATTTGCTTCTGGTATAGTAGTTCTGTCCTCTCTGGTCTTGAAATGAGGCATGATACAGAAAAAACACATGATAAAAGTAGCTGGAAACTGCATCAAAAAGTATACACAGAGGATGGCAGTTGATATTGTGCAGCAATTATTTCCTTGGTATTTCTGAGCATTGATGCTCCTAACAACCTCAGAGAAACTTAAAAGTACTTCAATACAGAGACTTCTGTTTATTTTTTTAAGGGAAGAACAAAGTTCTTTTGTATATGACTGCAACAAGTTGCTTCTTATGCATCACTCAAAGATAAGAATCTTGAATTTTGAACAATATATTGCAGTTCAAATTACAAGCTTTAATGTATTACTAAGTCACGTTAAAAGATGATGTCATCTTTCATCACCTTTCCTAGGGAAGTTGTAGGTTTAATGATTTGTTGATCCTGCTTGTTCAGACTTTGCATAGAGCAAACAGCAGTCTCGTGCTCTTCTTCCTTCTATAACCATTATGTCAGGTTTGCAAATTATTTGTTTAGCATGACTGGCAGCTGTGATTGCATTGATGTGAAGAGTGTGCACATGTGCAGAGCAGCTGAGCAGTCAGGACATGCACATCTGCTGGCTGGCCAGCAGCTCTTGACCAGATTTTGCCCAATAGCCAGGTCAAAGATGGTAGGAGTTTATATGGGATGACAGTGTAATCCTGAACTGCTCTTGACTAAGGACATGGGTGTATTGAGGAGAACAAATTGCTCATGGGAGCCTTGGAGAATTGTAGGGATTGCTTCCCCTCATGGGGAGTGTGAAGAGCAAAGGAGAAAGCAGACGTGTTGGAGTTAGAGACAGAGGCTGAAGTCAAAGTGGGCATCACAGCAGGGAGTTGCTGTAGCAAAGCTGGACAGCTGCTACACGTTCTCGTCCACCTGAGCTCACTGCCCTCTGTGCACTTTAGGCAGTCATAACACCTAGCTTGGTGATTGGGCTTTTCCCTGAGTTCTGTGAGTTTGTGGTGGAATGAGGTAAGTGTGGTCAAAAAGCCGGGGCGCTCCTGGCCCTGCAGTTACGAATCCTCAGATGCCAAGGAAGCTGCATGTTTAAAATGTCATCTCCATTGAGAGATTCAAGTGTCTGGACACACCATTTTTTTTCTGAATTAAGCGACTAAGGTGACACCAAATTTTTGTCCAAAGTGGGAGGATCGAAATCCATTTGTGAGTCTGAGCCCTCATTTTTTTTTTTTTTTTTTTTTTTGGGCACAATTTTAACTGCTATGGTTCAGTGCACCGGTAATCATTTTCCTACACAACGTGTCCTGTGATGGTAGACATACAGTAACAAAGACCACAAGAAAATTATGACCCTGTAGTTTTGTATGTATTCACCTCAAACTTAATAAATAGACAAAGGAACCTTAACATTACTTCCTCCAGTAGTGCTTCTGCCTCTGATCTCCAAGGCTCTGCAGTCTGGCAGTTGAGAGTTTCTGTCTGAGACTTATTTCTTGTCCTTGACTTTTGGGTCTGACTTTTTAAGAGTGCATGAATAGTATGATGAGACATTTTCAAGAAACAATGTTTTTAAAGAAACAAAGGGTACTATGCATAGACCATGCAAATAAAAATATGATAAACCTCTAAGTGACATAAATGTGATGTTGGAAAAATAACTTCATTTTTTCCCCTGTCGTAGACTTGCTTGCACTTTTTTACGTGCTTTGAGTACTAGAAAGTTCTGTTGGTTTAGAAATTAGCCATCAGTCTCATGATTTTCTAGTAGTTCCTGACATTTCCCAGCCCAGTACACAAAGCTTGGCTGCTTTCCATCTAATTAAAATGCAAAGTTATTGAAAGGATACTAGCATGTCTGCTGAGATTTATGATAAATCTTAGCAAGCATTTCAGCAAGGGTTTCAGTTTCAGAAAATCTCATCTCATCATAAAAAATAGGGCTGAAAAGTATTTACTAAATGAAAAGCTGAGCAGTTATTGCACCAGTTCAGGGTTGGCCTTAGGACTTTTTGCCACTTAATGAAAGTTTGTGGTGAAGAAAATACTGACCTTTGATTTTTTTCTTAATGTTTTGTATTTTAGTTGCTAACTCTAGTTTTTCAGTCTGTTTTTTATGAAAAAAAGATTATTTCTTGTCATAAGGCATTTTTCCCTCACATATTTTCCCCCAGGAAATTAATGTAATCCTAGTGAAGGGTAGTTAGGGGATTAGTTTTGGAATTTCTGATTGAGATGTATGGACTAACATGATAAAATTAATTGCTATACAAGTAAATATAGAATAATAATTAGTAAATAGTTTGATTTCTATAGCATAGATATGTTTACATGTTAAGTGTCAGGAGTTCTAGTTATCTAAGAACATCAGCAGCCCTTACCTCTCATAGTGTGCCCATTGAACACGAGGCTGTTAGGAATATATTTCAGGAATTATGCATTTGGTTTTAGATCAGAAATCTCTTGATTGTATTTCAGTTTGTTTAGAGTAGTAAGGGTAGATACTTGCTTATTCAGGTAACCCGTAAAGATACACCTAATATCTGTGCTTTGATTACTCATTAAATTGAAATTGTATTCCCCCCCCCCCCGTATGTTTAGTCCTTTTTTACACTTAATAGTAAATCAAGTGAATCAGCACAGCAACTCTGAGTAATTTAAGGGGCAAGAGAAAAAATGCTGCTTGTTTAAGGAGTTATTTATTACAGTTTAACACAAAAGTACTCCGTGTACTGTTATCTTTTCTTTTAATAGGACTCTGCCTGTTTTAGTGTTGACTTTATACCTTCTTCCATATGCTAGGCAAATCTCTGTTGCACTTTACAAAGGACACTATTTACTAAAATTAAAACTACAGTTTATTGAGTTATAACATAGTTCACAGTGGCACAGATAACTTTAAATTAATTCCTCTGTATTTTCTGGGCTTTTATGTGTGGTGATAAGTTTTTAGTAATTGTGGCAACTACTGCTATTGCTTTTTTTAAGAGTTGGTGCTCTTTAAGCAATTTTATCTATTCCCAGCTGACTACCACAGCAGTGGCCACACTGTTGTTAATGGCTGGAAGATCCACAACACAGCAAAGAATAAATGGTTTGTATGCATGGCAAAAACCCCTGAAGAGAAGCAAGAATGGCTGGAAGCTATTTTGAAAGAGCGAGAGAGAAGAAAAGGTAGGTCAATAAACTTCCTTGTGTTGCTCTGCCAGAAAGCCATACTGTATTTTTATGTTGAGATGTAAAGCAAAACCAGCTGGTAGGCAAACTTGTCGTGTCAGGTTCAGCTGAAGATTTATGAATTCAAGTCTGGGAAAATGAATCAAACTTGTACTGGGAAGGGCATAATGTCTTGAATCATATATGCTGGTAGTAAATGCTGTTTGGGAAATGGGGAGATTATTTAATCTGTGATTTTACAGTTTATCCTCAACCAGTATAAATTGTCATAAATTCATTGAGACCTGTGTGTTATCATGGTTTGTGGTATCTGAGGGTCTATCCTAAATGCCTTGTGGGATTTGTATGCATTGATTTCCTTTGTGACTGGACATTTGAATCACCAAAATGAGCAGGCTTTTTGTTTTGGATCTTAATGCAGATGATCCAAACTGAAATGGTACACAACACATTCACAACTCCATCTTGGATGTATTGTCTCCTACCCAAGAAAGTAATCACCATTTCCAATTACCTTTGGAAAACCACTATCTTTCTGAGTAACTGAATTAAGGTAGAAGAATACTTGGATGAAATATGATCCTGATCTCAAATGTGACCACAAATAACTTCATGTGTCCAAGGTGAACCCAATACATAGTTGAAGGAGGGAAAGATGACGCATCATCATTTTTGGGAGCTAATTTCATTTGAAAGCTCAAATATCCTAATTAGTAATGTTATTTTGAGCCTTGATATTGAAATAAAATATGACCTTATAATTAGATCTGTGATTATTTTCCTGATTTTTGTAGACTTTTTATCGCCTGTTGCACTAACTGTTGGTTTGTGCCTCTGTTGTAAATGGACACTAGCAATATTTTCTTTGGTCTTTTGAAGTCGAATACTGGATGTTCTAGAATCTGTTGTAGGATCAGAGTTTCAAGTAGGGTGTCTCAGCACTGGTTGGTCAGTAGTGCCATCAGGAATTTGTAGCAGAAAAGCTAAAAAGATGCTTTAGAGGTCTAAACTCTCAACACTTTTAAAATATGAAAAATATTTTAAAAATGAAAAACCAATGTGGTAGACATAGTGCCAAATGCAAAATACCCCAGGCTTGGCTGCTACTGTATAAGACATTGCGTGGAACTGGCTAAAACATTTTCAGTAAGTCTTACTTCTCTGTTAAGTTTCATGTCTCCCTTATGCTCTTGATGCTTTAGGTAAGAAATACAAAGAGTAAGTAGTAGTATTTTATGTTGATGAATTCTTACTATTTCGCACTAATCAACTGAGCAGCTAGTAGTAGAAATGAGTTGGAGCTAAACTTTGGCAAGCTGGAGGTCTGAGATGCCATCCAAAGCCAATGGATGTCTTAGGATTCAGAAATCCTATGATTTGTGGAAGCTTTCAGGTCCTGATGCTCTCAGTGGGTTTGTCACCAAGGAGACAACCATGAAACGGGGAGGAGACGAGGCACACATTGATTCAGATTGCAATTTAGAGCTGTCAAAAACCAAATGAGTTGAAGACTAGAAGATTCAATAGACTGAGAGAAACTAAACCTCTACTTGGAATCCATCTAGCAGAAGCTGAACAAAAAGGAGATAATGCCCTGAATTAAGTGATTTAGAAGAGTTGTCAGCTTTTGTAACAAAATTATAAACTAGGACCACTGCATAGATTGTATTTGCTTGCTAAAGGAAATTAAGATGTGTTGAAACTTCTTGCAGAAATTTTCCATCAGTTTGGTGGCTTTCCTGTAAACACCTGAGGCATTCAGCAAGTTAGAAATTTATTTCAAAGGTGCCCATCTTTAAGACTGATGAGGCTGTGATGACCTTATTTGAAAAGTCAGTGCAAATAAGAGCATCCACATCCTATAAGCTCCAGAAGTAGTTTATTAGTTAAGTTTTCTTTTCCCTGGGGTACTCCAAGTTTTATTTGTTTGTGTGACATCACTGCTATCTGGTTCATGGATGATGAGAGACAATCCTTATTCTGTGCCCAGTACCACTGTTAGCTGTTTCTCATGACAGACACATTTCTTCAGGCTGTATTTTCAGAACTAAAGAAATACCAGACCCTTACTCAGATGGAATATCATTGAATTGCTTGGGTTGCAGGGGGCCAAAAAGCTCTTCTAGTTCCAACTCCCCTGCCAAGCCTGAATGCTTTTGTGGAAAAGGGGTGGATTATGTATGTGAAACTAGCTTATGTATACCTGATAACTTGTTACTACTATTAACTGGAAATTTGAAAAATATTCCTTCAAGCAAATATCTTTTTATTATCATATGGTAAGAGCAAAACCAAGGCTCTTTATTTTAAACTTGTGAAGGCATGACTATTCCCTTGCAAATGTTCATATACTGAAGTCTGTTATTACTACAAAATAAATGGTGATGTCGATAGAGTAACAATTTAACTTCCCTGTGAGAAAAATATCTTTTGATTATGCTTTATGAAGATCAGATGTTCTTGGTTTAACTTGATCGTGAGAAAGTAATGAAAAACAGTTCTTTAACTTTTTTTTTGTATGTAAAATATCAGTGTTGGTTCTCCATTTCAGGAAAGATACTGATATATGGCAATATCATTTCATAAAATGTTAATGCATTTTTGGCAGGTTTAAAATTGGGCATGGAACAGGACACTTGGGTGATGATCTCTGAGCAAGGAGAAAGACTGTACAAAATGATGTGCAAACAAGGGAATCTCATCAAAGACAGGAAGAGGAAATTAACCACTTTCCCCAAATGCTTTCTTGGAAGGTATTATATGCATTTGATAGCATGAATTCTTACCATCTAAACCCACATTTTAAATCTTCTGTGGGATTCTGTAGAAACCACACTTCATTTGTAATGTCTGTTAGGCCTCACAGAATTTAGCCAGAATGTAAAATGGTCTGCCTGAAATTTATGAATGTGCACTTGTTTTGCAAAGTAGTTCTATTAAAGAGACAAGGCTGCAAAGGGCATGATAAAAATATGGAAATGCATCAAGTGAATGAGTTTCTCTCAAAAAATAATTCCCAACTTTTTAAATGTATTTTGTCTCTGTAGCAACTAGTTTGGATTGTAAGCTTTTATTTGTTTCACCTAAATATCCTTTGTCTCTTAAAACAGCTCCTGTACTCCTCTTGCTTGAAGGTCAGGAACAGTGTTACTAAATAAGGTTTACATATTTAAATTATCAGGAGGATCTTTATAATGCCTTATTATGCCTATGGCTTGAGAAGACTGAAAGAGAAATAGATGCCCTAAAAATGTGTATATGAAAAAAATAATTTGGGAGACAGAAGGGTTATCACTTATTTCATTTGGCCATAAGATAAGTATGAAAACTTATGACCATAAGTTAAGTGTGAAAAGCATTTTTATAAAATAGAGTGTTTTACATAAAAACATTGTTGAGAAGATACCACTGGCTTCAAAAGGGGAAATAAAACTCGGGAGATTCTTATGCACTGTCAGAAGTGACACAATTGAAGAGAAGTGAAATCAGGATTAAGATTAATGAATCATTTATCACATGAACATCAACAAGTGAAGTTGTTGGATGCAGGTGAAGAACACAGTCATGGTGAGGAGCCATTTAAATCTACCATTAAATGCTCCTTTTCAGAGAGGGACATGCAGTAGGTCTGGTGGTATGAGATGTAAAGTTTGTTTTCTGTATCTGTTTTTCAGTGAGTTTGTGTCCTGGCTGTTGGAAATTGGAGAGATACACAAATCTGAAGAAGGTGTTCATCTTGGCCAAGCTTTACTAGAAAACGGCATTATTCACCATGGTAAATATAGTTAGTTTTAACTTTGTGGTTTTCAAGATTGTTGTAACTAGAATGGACTTAATTTTGTTTGACAAAAAGATGGTCTTGTTAACACAAGACAGCTTGTGGAATCTGCATTATATCCTTCTAGGGGGTCTCATGGGGCCATTGTCCATGTCCATAGCAGATTTACTGGGAAAGGCTCCACTGATTTAATCAGATTTCCTCTATGCTGTTGGGATCACAACATTGGGAAAAAGGACCTAGAGAAACATTGCTGTACAATTCTCTTGTAAGCCAAAAGAAGTTCTGGGGAAACACAGAATGGTACACTGCTTGTAAGGATTCTAACCTTTATGAAGGCCAGGCATTTTAGGAAAGGTGTTCAACTAAGAATTTTACATGACAGTGAGTCACAGCTGGCTGTTTTGATAAATGTGCCTGCTTATCTGTTAGATCTTACAAGTGGAGCTGATGAATCTGTAACTCAACAGTTTAATCTTTTGAATTTTAAGGCCTTCTCTTCACTACATTGGATAGTTACTAAAATTGATATTTTGATGCTGAAATTTGCAGTTAACTCTTTGCATTTAGCTCATTGTGGAGAGAAGTATCACTAAAAGGATTCCTTTTTTTAGCCAGTAAGAGGGTATGATTTCTGCAGGTAATTTGCATTGGCAACAGTTTTCTCTTACTAGAGCAAGTCCTTATCTCTGTTGTTATTACAAGGTATAGTCTAACTGGACCATATAAGTAAACTGGAGAAACTTCTGGTTTTGAAGCCGTATTTTACAGAATCACATATGATAGGTACAGTCACTCAAAACAAAGCTGTCAAATTAGTTACCATTCCATCATAGATCCAGGATGTAAATTTAGATGGAATCTTTGATAATATATATTTTAGTACTTCTATCCTCCAGCTAGCAATTAATTTAATACTTAATTTAAGTTCTTTGAAATTATTTTAGTGTCCTTGACTGGAAAGATAGTGGGAGAAACATAGTGCCACTGAGCTGTGTGTGTTTTAAACATATGCAGACTAGGAGGAAAAATATTAAGGTTATTAATCAGTAGTCATGTAGTCATCATTTTTTTAATGTCAGTCTACATGATTTTCCTCCACCATCATTCAAATGTCAGATGCTATTATGTTTACTCTACACATTGAACTGTTTTCTATGGAATGATTCTGTTGCCAGAGATTCTTCTCCTGATCTTGTAATTTATATCCTAAATACATCCATAGATTTTCTCAATGCAAAGTTAAATGAATATTGTGTAACTTCATGAGATAAAAGGGTAATTATATTAGAGCATAGAAATGTGAGCCAGACATGCTACTTTGAATAGTGAATCCAGCTGTAGTTCACTGAAAATAGCATTCCTAAAATAAAGTTGAATGAACCATCTGTTTTCACAGAGGGAGCAAGGGAGTAAGAATGTTTGGCTGTTATTTACATTGCAAATATTGTAGAGGCCTTTGTTGAGAGTTTGCATATTCACCAGGCTGGCCATTATTGTCACGGTGCTGGAGTTCATTCTAGCAATGACAGAACCATGTTGTGATGGACATTGTTGTACTTCCTGATGTGTGAACTCTAGCAAGTAGAAAAGTTATGGTTTTTCCTTTTTTTTCCCCCCCTCCACTTTTATAAAAGGGGAAAAATCTGTTTGTATGCTGCTATTTTAAATCTACCTGGTGGAATTCTCTGATGTCTGAAATGACTGATACCAGTCAATGGAGTGAGGTATTTTGTCCACTCGCTGCAGCTGATTGGAGATGGAAACCTTGTCTCAATAGATTAAGGAGCTTTGTAGTTACAAAAACCCCCTGAATATCAGATAGTTTTAAAATGAATAGGTATTTATGTGGCTATGCAGTTTCTTGGATTGATGTAATGATCTGATTTAAAATTACCTTGGCAAAAAAATTAAAAGACCAGTTTAAACCTTGATCATTTCCCTTTTCATAGTGTATGCCATATAAATACCTATCCCAGCACAAATGTGGGTAGAGTGTTGGAAATGACAGACAAAACGATTTGGCTTTTCTTATTTTAGTGGTAATGTAGCTTTTTGTGAGCTTAAGTGTTTGAAACCCAGCATGTTCCAGCTCTGTGGAGCTACTCCCTTAGCTTCTAGTGCACTGTGGTAAGTTGGGACTGCAGAGACAGTGTGATACTTGTGTTCCTCAGAGGGCATAGCCTGCTCTGTCTGTCATGGGCATGCAAGAAAGGAAAGGTGCTTTGTCATGTCCTGGTTCCCTCCCAGTGCGTTCCTGTAAGAGTGAGGAACAATTTGGCTTTAGGCAAAACTGTCTTGATGGTGGTTTTTTTTTATTTTTGGAACCTGCTGTTTATAAAGAACTCTTTTTATATGTTAATGTATTGGAATACATTATTTTTCTTCAACAGTAGGAGTATTTTTTAATTATGGAGCTAGAAGACGTCTTTTTTCTTAGTTAAATGGTCACAATCCATTAAAATTCACAGATACTTACATTAGGCATTATATGTGAAAATTTTGTAGTTTGTATCTCATGTATTTAGAGGCAATGATACGTAAAAGAGCTTAGGAATTATTTTGAGTAACCTTCAGTTCAAGGCAATTGGAATAGTGCCCTGAGCTTTACTCTTAGTAGATATATCAAATGCAGGTAGAGATGTTATTTTGCTCTTGCACATGACACTGGTGAAACCACTTAATATATGAAGTTCAGTTTTTATGTCTGTGTATAAGATGATGTGTGGAAACACTGAGGAGTTTGAAGGGGCATGAAAAACGACACAGACAGAAGGCACCTCACTCTACAAAGTTTATGATGCCTAACTAAATTTTTGGAAGAGAATTATGTATGATGGCTTAATCACTTGCTATAGGAAGGCATGCACAGAATTACCTAACTGTGTCAGGTGTGTTACTCTGATAAATGAAGACATTACAGCACCCTCCTTTATCAGCTGATGACATGTAAATTGACTTTCAAAATTAAAGCTTACAACTGCAAGCAAAGCTGTAATTAATAAAGTAGTTATCTTAGGATGGTAATAATGCCTAAGCCTGTCCTCAACCATCAAATGGATCAGCTGTTTTCCAGAAAGATTCGCAGCAGTGCAGTTTCCAGGAGAACCTTTGTATCCTACTTGTTTTGACAAAATACTTGAAGCTGTGAGGTTTGTTGCTGGAATCTTGTGAAACTCTGGAAGTTCACCTGTTAAGATCCTTTTTCCCAGGTCCTTGGGAATATAGATTATCAACATCTTCATAATAATAGCCAGTCCCTTGCACTTATGACGTTTACTTGGCTATATATAGACAAAGACGTTCCTCTCTCCTTCATTCCCACTGCAAGACTGGTCAAATGTGTTGTGAAGTGTTTGTATATTTACTGAATCATCTGAGATTGGCCTCATCAAGAATGAGGACAGAAAATAATGTGGAAGAATAATATGAATAGTTGCAAATAAGTCTTATTTGGCTACTTGCTTGATAAGCTCTGCAAAAGCACTGAAGACTAAAAAGATTTGAGTGCCTAATTTGTCATGCTGTCCCCTGCCTGTCTTCCTTATTCTTTGCCCCATGACTTGAAACTGTTTGTTTTCTTCTGTACTACTTAAATTTTGTAAGAAATATTGTCACCAGTGGCATAAAGGAGCTTAGGGCTTAGGTCTTATTGGGCTTATAAGCCTTAGAGCTTAGATCTAATTGGGCTTCCTGGCATCCCTGTTTGAAATCTACATATTGCTGTGTTTAGAGCTCTTATTAGAAGAAATTATGCTGACCTTCTCTCTCCTTGGTTTCTTCAGAAAGTCATCTAACAATGCCTTTTTAAAATTTTTTTAAATTTAGTTACAGATAAGCACCAATTCAAACCTGAACACATGCTGTACAGATTCCGATATGATGATGGAACATACTATCCCAGAAACGAGATGCAGGATGTGATCTCCAAGGTACAGAATAAAATAGTTGCTATTATTATTAGCAAGAACACATCAGAAACTGAGATTCTGCTTGAAAAGTAATGTAAGATTTTCTGGGATAAACATCCCCTCACAGTTACCACTCTATATTTATGTGAATCAAATTCAGTTTTCTATTTGTAAGCTTTTGGTTCATTTTTACACATTTTAAATACAAAATGATAGTTTACTATTATGTAGTTATAGTTGATATTCGATGGTTTCATATGCAGGATGCATTGCCTGTGTTTCTGGGTGATCCTGAAGCTGAGGTTCAGTCTATTGTATTTTTCAGTCCTTTCCCATAGATGTGAAGATATATGTAGAAAACTGCTTTCAAATTTCTCTAAAATCTGTGTCCTTTATTAGTGTCCTAACTAGGCAGTAAATCTATAGTCACATAGATGTTTAGACGTAATAACTTATACTACCTATCTATGCTACTGAAAACAATGAAAAGATTGGTCAAAGTTGCCTTTAAACTCATTAATATTCAAATTTGTCATGATTTGGAATCAGTAGAAAATGTCTGCATTTGGGTATTACACTGCAGTATAATTTAATTTTTGCTGCAGTATAATTTAATTTTTGCTCCACTTGTTAATGTAAAGTGCATCTAGAGGAATCTACAATACTGAACTCCAGGCAGACCAAACTAGGATGGAATCTAATTTGACACAACTTTTAGTCATTATACTTGCATATTGTAAACATAATTGCTTTTTGATAGTTTCCTAAGTAATACTAATGTGTTTTTCTTTTTTAAAATACAATTTTCTGATGGTAGTTTCTTAAACTACTGCAGATGTATTATTTATTTGCTTTTAATAGAAAACATTTCTAATCTTTGAATCTTTTTGCATTTTTAAAATTGATTAGTTATAGTTCTAATTTGTAAGCAAAGTATTGATGCATATAATGAAATACAGTGGTTTTTACTTTAATTACTCAGTTGTGTGTAGAATAGCAACCAGTGTTTGAGACAACCTTAATGCATGGAAACGTTGATTTATTTTCTGTGTGCTTTTCTTTCTAAGTATTTCAAACCTTCAGAATTTTTTAATGCTACCTTAAAGCTAATCTGTTTGCATGTGTCTCAGCAAGCTTAGGTTGGATTGGAAATGTTTTTGTTCTCATAATTTATTCATCAATATTGTTATTGGGAAACATTGTTTTGGTGCATGAAAATAAATAGAAATTTGAACAGACCTTTTTGCTATGTAAATGAAGTCCATTGACAGCATACAGGCTTCCTTACTGTGTCCGTGCCTCTTGTCTGTGATGTGGATGTGTGGTTAACTCACCACCTCCTTCTCTTTAACAGGGTGTACGACTGTACTGTCGCCTGCACAGTCTCTTTACCCCAGTAATTAGGTGAGTCCAATTGGGAAATCCTGAGGGAGTCGTTTGGAAGAAGTATATGATCTGAAAATACTGTGTTTGAATGTAGGAACCTAACCCATCCTTTCAAGATTGGTCTTTTGAGAGTAATCAGATAAGACTGAAATGCTGTCAAGACAAAAAGCATAACTGAACCACTAAGTGGCTGCCAACTCTGTTCAATATAACTTTTTTAATGGACTTCTAGAGCCTCCTAGGTCCTGGTGGATCTGCTTATATGCTTAATGAATATATTAGTGCACTTCTTTACTAACACACCATTACCTCGTTTGAAGAGTCCCAGCTGTAACAACACACCTGCCTTTATACTCCAGTGACATTATCACCCAAATAAGATGTGATCAGCTTCCTCTTTTCTGTCTATAAGAAAGACTTAATTTGCTATTTTTCTCCTCCAGAGAAAACTTTTCAGCCATTGTTAAGTGCTAAAATCATGCTTGCACTAACGTGTTTATAAACTACAAGTATTTTTCTCTTTCTTCTGAGCTTTTGTCTGATTTTGAAAAATTGTTGTGTGTTATTTTGAACAGGGATAAAGACTATCACTTGAGAACCTACAAATCTGTGGTTATGGCTAACAAATTCATAGATTGGTTGATTGCCCAGGCAAGTAGACACATTTGGATTTATGTATGTTTTGCATTTAAATTCTGATTTGAAAGCTAGTGATATATCAAGAACAACATACAAATACTTTGTGTAGGGGTTATTAGAATGGGATGTGTAAGTGTAATCCTCTTAAGCCAGTAAAGCTACAGGAATCAGCTGTCATCAGCTATGCTTTTCATCCCTGTTGTGCTTATCTTCCTTATCCGAAATTGAATTGTTTTGATGACACTTAGCTTTGTGATTCAGCATGTAACACTGTCCATGGCTTAAAATGAAATGAGAAACTCTAAATTGCTAACTAGATGAGCAAAAGCCAGTACCAATTTGCTGCCATCAATTCTGTTTCATTTTAAATGAATGAGAAAAATCAACGTGGTATACTGTTCACTCTGTCAACATGAACTAGTTCCATAAAATAAAAGTTTAAAACTCGGATGCTTATAGGTTCTATTATGTTCAATTTTTATGGAGAATGCAGTCTTACTGAAGTCTTTTTCTATTTATTTGTAATTATAGAGTGTTATATCATATAAAGGTCCCTTCCAACCCAAACNATGTATACATTAAGTAGTGGTGACAAATGTAATCTACAGCAATTGCCAGCCCTGTGAGATTACACCATTCTGCACAGTTTCCATTTTGCTGATATATTAAAATACATTTTAAAAATGTTCTGTGTTTTAACAGGGGGATTGCCGGACAAGGGAGGAAGCTATGATATTTGGTGTAGCTCTTTGTGATAATGGATTTATGCACCATGGTAAGTAAATACATTCTGTACAAGCTATGCTTACTTTCTGTTTAATGTTATCTGCACAGTTGGAAGGAAAAGCAGGGACTGATAAAGATATTACAGAACAGATGGAAAGTTCTTCTATTGTATCACTAAAGAGATAGATGCTGCAATCTTCAAGGAAAAAAATAGCTATTGTATACTCTGAAAATTATGTCCAATTTTATAGCACGTGCTGAGGAATTCATCTGCTAAAGGATTTAGTGGGGGCAGTTTTATTAGTCACTTTCCAAGAAATGTCTTAAGAAAGTAATGCATGTTGGCACTGATGAGACAATAAAAAATAATGTAGGAAAGAAATGTGAGATTTTGGGGGGAATTAATAAAGTATGAAGGAACATGACTTCCAAAAAGTGGTGACAATGGGAGAAAGTGGATTCGAGAAAAATGAGAAAATCGTGAAGCTAGCAAAGAACAAAGAAGCGAGAGGAGACCAGAGATATATGCAGCACCAAAATTAAGGTGAACAAGGACCCATTTAATACCATCAGAGGGAAGATTTTAGTTAAAGGATTCAAGTAGTAGGTCATTTACTGAAATGGAAAGAGGAAGAATTTTTTTTATCAGCTGGTTTAGACAAGGGGTTGAGAGAACATACTCTCCAGTATTCTTTTTCCTTTGACTTTTGAACACACAAACTGCATCCATTGGCTGTTCTGCTTGCTTCCACATCCCCAGCAAACCTGTTTCTAATTCTGAACCCAGTGTGCTTCACCATCTGGAGAGTGCCAGAACTTGGTGGTGAGCGTCTTCAGCAGCTGTCCAGCAGAACTTTTCAAAATCATGTTTTAAAATCCCTTTTAGGAAGAAGCCTTGTACGTAGTATTTTCACTAAAACTATTTCAGGCTAATACATCTTTCTCAGCTTGGTGGAATCCAGACGTTGTAGTTGAAAAAATGAGCTTAGTGTTACCTATCCCTCTATAATGAATCCAAACAACAATAACAATTGTTGTCTATGTTAAAAGATTTCCCTAGATTCACACACACAAAAATAGTTTGCTAGCATTCAATGTTTATGCATGTTCAATATTTTATGGTTCATGAAAGACATGATATTCAAAAGTTGAAAAGAAAATAAAGATTAATACATGTGGTTTTCTGTCATACAGTGTTAGAGAAAAGTGAATTTAAAGATGAACCACTGCTGTTCCGTTTTTATGCTGATGAAGAAATGGAAGGATCAAATATGAAGCACAGACTCATGAAACATGATCTGAAAGTAGTGGAAAATGTCATAGCCAAGTCATTACTGGTGAGTGAAACACCATCATTGTGTGCTTTGATGCATAAAAAAATTGGTCATAGTGACAATATATTAGGACAGTTTATTGTTATTTAATGAAGACATACTTCAGTTTTTATTAATGTCTTTCTGAACAATATTTTAAAAAATTTATTTTACAGATTAAATCTAATGAAGGAACCTATGGTTTTGGTTTAGAAGATAAAAATAAGGTGCCAATTATCAAAGTGGTGGAGAAAGGATCAAATGCTGAGGTATAGAATATTATAAATTATCTTCCCTGTTTTATTTACTTGATCACAGATGTATGTTTTGTACATCATTTAGGAAAGTCTATAGTAGTAGGTGACAGTGAACACTTAGCAAGAAAGTTGTGCCTATGAACATTTTTTCCTTTTTTCCTTTTTTTTGTTTGTTTTGTTGTTGTTTTTGGTTGGTTAGTTAGTTTGTTTTCTTTTTAGTTTTTTGTTTTATTTAAAATATTGTTTTGATCATTGTTTTGACACTTATTTTCTGCTCAGCTAAATTGTCATATTGAGTGATGGTATAAAAGTTGTCATTTTATTTTTATGCATTTTATAATATTCCAGTGATGACATTAATCATAATGGAAATAAACATTACTGGTAGAATATGAAATGGGCATACAGCTAGTCTGTGAGTTGCAGTTGGTATATTTCATAGTAAAGGATGCATCAGGCTTTAGATAAAGTCTGAAATTTGAGAATTGGAATGAATAAATTACAGCCTTCCTGCTTGGTAGCATTGCTTTAGATTCTCATTGGGTTAATTAATATTCTACTGAGCAACATGGGAGTCTCTATATCTGCAAAGACAAAGTATGATACTCCTTCATGAGAGAAAAACTTGGATTTAGATTTCAACGGTTTCTAAATCTCATGGTGGAAAACAAATGTAAATTATAAATAGACACAGAAAATGAATAATATAATTCAGCCACAGAGATAAGTAAGATGATTTCTAGATGTCAGGTTCTGTCATATTTCTCGGATGGCACTAGGGCTTTGCCCATACCCTGAGCCACTCTTTGTACTCCTGTAGTTCAACTGTTGTGGTGCTTTTCTTGTTAGACCAAGGTTTAAAACCTCTTTGTTTTGGAACTTACCAAATATTCACTTACTAAAATATAAATTGGGTCTTTCTTTATGAAAATAAGCTTTAGTTCCTTTGGAAAACAGTGGATGAAAAATTAAGTACTGTCATAAAATAAATGGCTTAATCAAAGCTGTTGTGTTAATTACTAAAAAATTAACTGATATTGTAATACTGTCACAAAATCTTGATTAAGAGTAGGTCTTGTATTTGGCTCTCTTCAGAATGAGTGTTTACCCTTCATGTGAATTTAACCAGTTTTAGAAGCATTTTGTAGTGTGAGTCCCTTGTGCATGGTATGTGAAGGAGTCATAAAGAATGTAAAGAAAATGTGAATTTTTTTTATGGGGGTTGCATGCCAGCAGAAGAAAACATAATGTTAGTGGTTATAAAATGCAAACGTGTACACAAATGTTGTTATTTTCTAGATGGCAGGCTTGGAAGTTGGGAAGAAAATCTTTGCCATTAACGGTGACCTGGTTTTTCTACGACCCTTCAGTGAAGTGGATTGCTTCCTGAAAGCCTCTTTAAACAGCAGAAAGCCCCTGCGGGTTCTTGTGAGCACCAAACCTCGGGAGTAAGTTATCATTCCTTTGGAAAATTTTACAAACAACAATTGAAGTGAATTTTAAGACCAGTGGAACTTCAGAGAGCACTGCTGTAAAGGGTTTTTAAATGCTGTATCTGAGCTGACTTTGCAAAGTCAAGCAATTTGATTCACATTTATTTTGTTTTATCCTGTTTTTGAGTCAGCAAAAGAATCACATGAGTACTTTAGACCTTCAGCTCTGCTGCTTTAAATACATGCAGGTACTGCAAGTTGAAATGAAATATCGTTGACTATATGGACAGTTTTGATCACTTATCTCTCTCTCTCTGTGTATTAAACAAATTCCTGTGTCTGGGGATTAGTTGCTGGTTTGGCATCCTCAGACTGTGTGGTCTCATGGGCCCCTTCAGCTTGTGTGTTAGTTGTGTAAACAGCAGGAGGAAATAAACATCTCTTTGTAACAGATGCATTTCTGTACACAATTTTGACCATTCCTACGTAAACACAAGTCTTGTTATGTAAAAGAAATATAAAGTGAGGCCTAATAGGTGGGTTCAGGTAAATATGTAAATGGTAATAATATTAATATGTACTAATATTCTGTATTACTATTATTATGTACTAATAGGTAAATAAGTAAATGAGCACAGGTATATTAGAAAAGTTAATGTAGTTTTTGCTAGGTTATACATAACAAAGAAGAAGGAGACCAAGAAAAACTTGCCAGGAGTAATTTTTTATTCAAAATTTGCAGAATAAAGAGATGTGATCCTCTGTTACAGAGTGCCTTGCTCAGAAATGGCTCTGGTTAAGTGATAGATTGAAGATCTGTTTCTTCTCTTAATAAGCAAAGGTGTCTTGAGAAGTAAAGTGGCACCCAGAACAGGAAAAAGAGCAAAGAAATAATTAAAGCATAAAGATGCTTATCTGGACTGATACTACAACACCTGTTCCCAACCCCAAACAAACAAAAATAGCAATTAAAAAATCCCCCAGACCGCAGGATTGTAGAAACCATAAAAGGCATATCTTGGCCTTTCTTTAATGCAAATCTTGGTTTAATTTCTGCTCCAATTTATGGGTGAATTTCAAGGTTGAGAGAGATGGTCTAGTGAATGAAGAGTTCATAGAAGTCAAATTCGTTTCTCAGTGTTCCCTGCTTTTTGTCAGCAGCTGCTGCTAGCACAACTGAGTTCACAGAAGACAGTTCTCTCCTGAATTCTTAGCCTAAACTGCCAGTGATTGTCTTTCATAGCTCATTAGCATGTTCTCAAAGCAGTTTCAGAATGCAGTCATATAGATGGTATCAACAGTTAATATATAAGTACATTAAATGATGTTATACTTACATAACGTTTCAAGTGAAAATATTGCCCAAATATTATTAATCTCTCTATATTATTATATTTCTAATTATATTATTGTATTAAAAAAATATAGACTTCAATGAAATTTGGATCTCACCTCTGATGATAGTCATCTCCAAATGCCTAACATTATGTATACTAGGAAATAAAAAAAGAAGTGCAAGAAATGATGCAATTCTATTATTCAAAACTGCCTGTAAATCAAGTTTGCTACAGTCAAAAATGTATTTTTAAATCACTTTTCAGCATCAACTTGAATTTGTTTGCTTTTGCAATGGGAAATGGAGCTTGGGGCAAAGATCTCTGAAATAATAACATAGCTGGCTCTGGATGGAAAGGCTGCGAAGTTAAATCACTGCACTGTTATGCATGACCTAACCAGCTCTGATAAGGGCTAGTGCAGCTGTGTTGCTTTTTGTAGACCCTGAGCTGATACCATGAGGGTATGCTAGCTTACTTTGGGTGAGCTCAGGGCTTAATTTTAAGGAGTAGATGTTAATTTTGATTCTCAGAATTGTGTTTTTGTTGGTTAGGTTTGTTGGTAAGTTTATTACTCTTGTTCTTAGATCAAGCAGGAGCACAGCACAATGTGCTTACAAGTCCTACAAACAGCAGTGGATGATTCTTGCTTTACAACACTCAGTACTTTCCGTAGCTGCTCAGAAAAAACTGCAACAAAACATTTCAAGAAAACTCAGCGAGGAGAGGCACAGGCTGCTGGGAGTGCCTGATGCCTCTTTGCAAGGCTGGGGGCTACAAAGAGTTATTTTGCAGGAAGTGTGCTGTGTTTGAGGAGCTGTGTTGCAGGTGGAGATACAGGAAGAAGACAACGGGCCATTCAGTATCTGAGTGAATGAGCAAGAGATAGACTGGTTGTTTTCAGCAATGCTACAGTCTCAGACTCCCAGGAGTTTTGAACCTCCATTGTGGTGAAGAAGCAGCTGGACTCAGAACCCTGCAGGGTCATTAGTCAAAGGACTGTTAGCCAGGGGTCTGTTAAAGGCTGGAGGCACATCGCAGCACGTACCAGCAAGAAGGTTCCTCTTTCTCTGAGTTTGGCAAGTAGGACTGGTACCTTTTACAACAGGTGTGGGGCTCTGGATCTAGAAGGCCAAAAAACTGATGAGGTGTGTGAAGATCCTTCTGGGATGGTGGGGCCTCCTGAAATGACACCACCTGCACCCTGCACCAACCTCCTCTGTTAACAGGAAAAGAAGGGTAGTTGTGACAGGAGACTCCCTTCTAAGGGGAGTGGAGGGTCCGATGTGCAGACCTGACCCAAATCACAGGGAAGTTTGCTGTCTCCCAGGGGCTCAGATAAGGGATATTACTGGAAAACAATCCAGTCTAGTAAGGCTCTCTGATTACTCTCAGCTATTGATTGTTCAAACTGGCAGTGATGAAATAAAACAGGGAAGTCTGAGGGCAATCAAAAAAGACGTGAGTGCTTTGGGATGATTGGTAGAGGGATCAGGAACACAGGAGTTGAGTTCCAGTAACAAGGAATAATATCAATAGGATTAGGCAGATCCATCAGGTCAATGCATGGCTTCAAGGCTGGTGTCAGCAGAAAAATTTTGGGTTTGTTGACTATGGGATGATCTACTCAATACCTTGTCTACTGACACCTGACAGGATTCATTATTTCAGAGTGAAAATGTCTTTGCAGTTGCTGGGGTCCATCAGTGCTGGCCACTTTCTAAACATCTCCTCTCAAGGGGCACAGGAGCAGGTAATTCCCAAATGTCGGAAGTCAAGCAGGTGAGGCAGAAGGCTGGCTTGGTTGAACAGGAATATTCTCTGGAAATAAAGCTAAAAAGGAAAGCATATGCCAATGGAAGCCAGGTCAGGTGACATGGGAAGAATAGAGAGATGCTGCTCACTATTGCTGGGAGAAAATTCATGTGGTCAAAGGTCAAACGGAGTTGAAGCTGGCCAGAAATGTGGGGACAATAAAAAGAGCTTTTCAAGTATATTCATGGCAATAGGTGATATAAAAATAACATTGACCTGTTACAGGATAAAGATGGTCACCTCACAAATGGAGACAGGGACAACGCAGAGGTGTTTAATTTATTCTTCACCTCTGACATGGGTGGTGGACCAAAGGGGTCTCAGTGCCCTGAGNGTGAGGCAGAAGGCTGGCTTGGTTGAACAGGAATATTCTGTGGAAATAAAGCTAAAAAGGAAAGCATATGCCAATGGAAGCCAGGTCAGGTGACATGGGAAGAATAGAGAGATGCTGCTCACTATTGCTGGGAGAAAATTCATGTGGTCAAAGGTCAAACGGAGTTGAAGCTGGCCAGAAATGTGGGGACAATAAAAAGAGCTTTTCAAGTATATTCATGGCAATAGGTGATATAAAAATAACATTGACCTGTTACAGGATAAAGATGGTCACCTCACAAATGGAGACAGGGACAACGCAGAGGTGTTTAATTTATTCTTCACCTCTGACATGGGTGGTGGACCAAAGGGGTCTCAGTGCCCTGAGCTGGACGACCATGACTATGGGAATGATCAACTCTCAGTCAACCCTGAAACAGTGTGAGATCTGCTGCTTCAGCTGGATCCCTACAAATCTATGGGGCCTGATGGGGTTTATCCAAGAATCCTCAAAGGGCTAGCTGATGTCATTGTAAAGCCTGTCTTGACGATTTTTGAGTTGTCTTGGGAATCTGAAGAGGTCCCAGCTGACTGAAAGCTGGCAAACGTCCCAATTTTCAAGAAGGACAAGAAAGAGGACCTGAGAAACTACAGGCCTGTCAGTCTCACTTCTGTGCCTGGTAAAGTTATGGAGAAGATTATTCTGGGAGGTATTGAAAAACACCTGAGGGACAACGCAGTCATTGGTCACAGCCAGCATGGCTTCATGAGAGGAAAGTCCTGCTTATCAAACAAAATTTCCATTTATGACAGGGTACCTCACTGCAGTCTGCAACTTCTTCGGGAGCAGAAAAGGAGGGGCAGGCACTGATCTCTTCTCTGTGGTGACCAGTGACAGGACCCAAGGGAAAGGCCTGTAATTCTGTCAGAGGAGGTTTAAGTTGGATATTATACAAATGTTCTTCACCCAGAGGGTGGCTGGACACTGGAAAGTCCTACTCCCCAGAGAAGTGGTCACAGCCCCAGCCTGACAGAGCTCAGGAGGAGTTTGGACAGTGCTCTCAGGCACATGGTGTGACTCCTGGGGTGTCTGTGCAAGGCCAGGAGTTGGACTTTGATGATCCTTGTGGGTCCCTTCCAACTCAGCACATTCTGTGGTTCTGTTAAATTGTAATATGGGTCTAAGCTCTGCAGTCTTCTGCAGCTTGTCTGATCAGACTTGCTATGATCTCTGGTCCCCAGGCTCTGTCCTCTCTGCTGGGAGAGACTGCTTGCTTTCCCGGGGCTTTCAGTGTTGCTGTGCTATGACAATTTACCCAAAGATCAGTCCTTTTGGGAGGAATTTTAAAGCTATGGTGGTGTTTTGATTATAATCAGCATATTGAATTTCCATGTGAAATAGATTGTTTGTGCTGCCTCAGCTTGCTCTTATTTCTGATGTCAGTGCTGCACAGTATCTGAAATATGAATGTTGCAAAATCTGAAAACTGATTTGAATAAAAGTGTGGAGTTTTACACCCTTGTAACCTACATGCTGCTGAATAACAAAATGCTGCCTTTTGCTGCATTCATGTTAAATCTTTGCTTGTATCAGGACAGTGAAGATTCCTGACTCTGCAGATGGACTTGGATTCCAAATCCGGGGTTTTGGCCCATCTGTTGTCCATGCTGTTGGGAGAGGTAAGCCATAAAAGCTGTCAATGGTACTGGTAAACATACATTTAATATCTAAATGACTTGGTTGAGATAAGTAAAAATTAGATCCAGTAATCCATCTTAGATTTTTGTTTTTCCCAAAGTAATAATATTGAATAAACTCAAGTACAATTGTTTTGTGTACTTATAGTCTGTAAGCTTGGATACATTTTCCAACTCTTTTTTTTAAATGTAGTTATACCAATGTAGGAAATTTAAGTTAAAGCTGTGCATTCTTTACAGATTATGGAGTAGCTGAAGGATGCAGTATAACTTTGTTCAATGAATGGCTGTTAGGAACCTGTGTGTTAATTTGTTAGGTGGCTGTGTGGTTCTGCAGTGCTCTGAAAACATTTTACAAAAAAATGTACTTTTTAAAAATCCTTCCAAGAGTGTTAGTGGCTTTGTCTTAGTAATTGCAGATGTTTCATGTAAATACTGTTTTGGGATGTGATTTTCAGATGCTTGCTATCCTAACTCAATGTTTTTGAGCAGTGCACTTGTGCTAAAAGAAGTTGAAGCATTACTTCTTGCTGTCTCATGTTGTTTATGGTAGAGCAAACTAACTGTATTTTCAGCTGTTGTGGGACAGTTGGGTCTCTTTTCCCCTTCCTGCCTTTGTAACTGAGGAATCAAAATGAACTGATCTGCAAAACAGCCAGATTTGAACAGAGTTTGATGACTTTTTTTTCTAAGCCGTGGTGCCAGAAATTAGATTTTCAAAAGAAAGCCTAATAAGCTACAGACTTAGTAGCTGATGTGATAATTATTTCTGCACCTGGATCTCAATTCAACTGCCTTTCATTATTCATTAAGCACATCCTTTATTCTGATTAGCCTCAACAATATGCAAGTGCTTGCCTGTGTGATTTGCTAAACCTGGAAGATTTTAAGCATGTGCTTAAATACCTTGCTGAATTGGGACCTTAGGGTTTTCTGAAGAGAGATTTGAGGGGGTTTTTTTGAGAGAGATATTTAATCAGATCTATTTATATGTTTCTTTTTAAGTCTTTTTGAGGGAAGGGCAGATTCTAATAGCTGGTAATAGTGTAATTTCCAATGACTTTCTTTTATATAAGATTTTAAATGCGGCTTTAACCTAATAGTGATAATTCCTAAAATGAGGGAAGCTCATGTATATTCTGCAAGTTATTTCCTTGTCAAATATGCTCAACTGGCAAGTCATGAAGTCGTGACAAGCTTTCTATTTGTCAGCTCTGCAAACTCAGTCTAGCCTTTTCTTTCATAGCCCCTAGTTCTGCAATCCAGTCTGGCAGTCTCTAGGCAAGAGATTTTTACTTCCTTGGCACCTCTGTGGCAGTATCAAGAGACGTTAGGAGGTGAATGTTCAGGTAGCTGGAACTAAGGTCATACTCCATGAGGCTGTCTTTCAGGAGTGAGTTTGAACTGCGCTGAAAAGACCTGGAGACAGCTGCTCTTTTTGTAGTGCCTATTCAGTCACTAGATTTTCCCAAGGTGGTTGTTCGATTGTGAAAATAAATCGCTGAACCAAATATTTTATGTTGCTTAAAGAGAATGTTTTGTTTTGGTGTCATGTCGTGTGTGTCCCCCTGTCCCACCCTCTGATAATTTAATTTGAGATATTCTACTTAATTATCTTTGAGATTTTGATTTAAAGCTGCAAGGCCCTCTGCTATAATTGTGTTGGTAGAGAAGATGAAAAAAGAACAATTTCTTTGGAAATGTCTTTGGAATTTAGATATTTCACTTCATGATTAACATGATACCCTAGTATGCTCTCATACTTCTTTATGTATTGCCAGAAAACTTTTGTTTTGTATGTAAAATTGAAACACATGAATTAAACAAGAAGCTCATAAGCGTGGGTCATATAAAAGTAGGCTAAGTTGTAATTAATGACTTTCAAGCTAGAGCTATTTTATCCTTTTAAAGTCTTTTTCTCTGAGGTGAATTTTCTACATTTTCATATTGCTAGTCAATGTTGTTTTATAAATCAGTCCTTAAAAAATTGTCTGGTCTCTTTTATGGAAACATCTGCTGGCAAACTCCATTTTGGCATCCAGTTGGTCTACAGAAGTACTCTGTGGTCAGGGGAAGGATGTAAGGATCAGTCAGACCAGGTTCTGATTTTTTAAAAAAGGGGGTTTTTTGGACTGTAAGCTTGAAAGGAGCTGTTTAGAAAAAGAAGTCTGCTAACTATGTGCATTTTTATTAATAGGAACAGTGGCAGCTGCGGCAGGTCTCCACCCTGGCCAGTGCATAATCAAAGTGAATGGAATTAATGTCAGCAAAGAGACTCATGCAAGTGTTATTGCTCATGTCACAGCCTGCAGGAAGTACAGGCGGCCAATGCAGGTATGGCTCATTTGGTGCCCTTGCACATTTTCTTCTAGATTTCTATTTTTGGTCAAAGTAAACAGTGTGGTGGTAATCTCTATGCACATATCTGTTGTGTTTGAGTGGGGTGAGAGGAAAGAAGTGGTGAATAAAACTGAAGGGAAGCCAATTGAAGTATAAAAGCTGAAGATTGCTCAATGGTGACGTTGAAAATCTGCTTAGTTTCTGCACTGGAATAAATATCATAGATAATTTTTATATGGCGTTTTTAAAGGGCTGTTTCAAGCATTTCTGCAGTCCTATGCAGAAAGAATTTTGAGGTATATTCTCATCTTGATGGAGAGGGAGCTTGCTGCCTGCTCAGCAGCGGGAGAATGAAATGCATAAAACAGATCTTCTTCCAGAATTTTATTACACTTCAGTACCCAGAGAGCAGAGTGCATATATTCCATCCATAAAAGTCAGAGTTCCCATTGCATTCCAGTCTTGAGAATAAGTATATATTCAAGGACTCAAAATTTCCTTTTTTTAAGTTAATGCACATTTTGTTATCTTTGTCATGTTAGTTAAGGAAGAAAATTTCAGGCTTCCAAGACACAAATTTAAGAAGAAAAACAAACCAAGCTGGATTCTATAATGTAATTTTCCAATTCTCTGCAAATTTTTCATAAACTGTGAACCACTATTATTAATTAAGTTCAGAAACTCTTCAAGTACATGTTTACTGAGGAGAAAAATCCAATTAAAATCAAGAGTTGAATCCTTCTCCCACACCTACCGCATAGTTAGAAGAATTATATAGTTAGAACTGAGTCATATAAATACAGTCCTTATGAAAATGTTCTTTGTTTAAATTTTGTTTGTGTTTAAATGATAATACAGAATTGAAAGTATTACATGGCATATTGAGATCAAGCTCACCTATGCTTTAAAGGAAGAGGCACTCTAGTAAAGAGAAAATCTCCTGTTCACTAGTAACAAAACTGGCTAGAGTAAAAAAAAAAATTAAGTTCATTATAGCAGTTTTGTTGTCTCTGTGTATAACTGTAGACTTCCTATGGATATTAGTGACATCCAAAGACAGTTGATTAATGTTGGCTGGTGTGAATGCCTTTACATTAAGAAATTACTTTGGGTTTTTTAATCAACTTGTATAGTAACTTTAAGTTTTTTCCTATCCATAGTATTTATTTCAGTTTTAAAAAGCAGCTGATCATAATTCAGCTAATCACAGATAACTGAAGTTCCTCAGAGAGGCAAGAAAAACTTTGTTTAGGATGCAGTATTGTCAAAAACTATGGGAGAATTGTCTAGACTGAAGTAAATGGTAGTATTCCCACTGGTGAAAAGACAGCTAAAATTTAATTTCCTATTCGGAAATTTGGTGGGGTTTTTTATTATTATTTGGAAAATGACTATGGATTTCTCCTATTTTGTAAGTACAGTGCATACAGCCTATCATTTAATTGCCAAGAATATTGCAGTCTCTCCTGTGGTTCCCAATTGCATAATTGAAAGGGAATCTTTTTCTGTTTCTTATATCTTTTACTTCTCAGGGTAAAAAGTCTTCCTAATTGCCTGGATCATGAAGCTTCATTTCAGATCCTTTCAGTCAATAACTGTGTAATATCTGTTGGACAGTGTTTATCTTCTGTCTTGTCTGAATAAAGAAAATTGAGACCAGATTTTACTTCCTAGAATTACAATTTCTTTGCAGTGACACTAATCATGAGGGGACAGATTTATGCTTAGTTTGTTCTCCTGTAATGATTTTGAAGAACATTGCTACAAGTCATATTGCATTAGATTGATTGTTAACTTTTGGAAAAGGGATTCCAGTTTAAGTAGCTAGTATTTCCTATTAGAGATTGGCATGGCAGTCTCAATGCTGCCAAGTCTGTAAGAATCCATAACTAAGCACCAAGATTTGAGGTGAACCTGAGAAGAAGTGAGGATTTCAGAAGAGTTCCGGTTGATCAGCTTCTGCACAGGTGTCTTCCACCAATCAACACAGAGCTCTGAAAGTTAAACTTTCTTATTAAAATATTTCATGCTCTTGAGTGAAAAGCAAGGCATAGATGAATGTAGGAAACCTAGAGAAACCATAGCAGTGGGGTAAAGACAGAAGCTGATCGTGTATTTTAGCGAAGGATAACCGGATGTATTTGGCACTTTGCATGAAGATTTTAACATTCAGCCTCAATGTTTGCTGTCCTTGCTTAACTTTGAATTCTTCCTTGAACCTCTTTTTGAATTCAGATGTGTCATAAGCATGTCATTTATTCTGCTGTAGCTGTTGGAGACGGAGTGATTAACTAACTGTCAAGCTTGTTTTGAAGTGTAAGGGACAAAGAGTAATCTGGGGATGCCATGCTTGATGGGACCTTTCACAGGGGTATGATGGACATGTGGCTGAGTTACAGACTGGGTAGAAGACGTAAGACATACACGTGTCTTCTGCAAAGGTTGTGTGACATGTCAGCCACCATTCCTGTGCTTGTGTGTCACTCAGCCACGGAACATAGTGGACTTTGGGAGCCTGTGGTTCTTCTCTTTTGTGAGGGGTGAAGGGGGATGCTAATCTGTGGGGGAAAAATGAAAAACATTTATTACTACACTAGTAAAATATCTGTAGTAAAGGCAAATATAAGTAATGAAGGCTGTAGTATAGGTTCTTTGTGCCAGTGACACATGGATGATGGGTTAACTGAAAATTCTCTGTCTTTGGTTGATATTCCGTAATATCTGCTACAAAACTTGTGGATTCACAGCAGACTTAGCAAAGCAAAAATTGTTTTTTCCCCATGATTTCTTGAGGAAAAATATTTTTCAATCTGCAATTTGATTTGAAATGTCTTAAATTATTTGTGGCAGAGACATAAAAATGATGGATGTCAGACTTCAGGCTGTCTCATGACAATACATGCCGTAATAAAAAATAACTTGCCAAAATTCTTTGGATGGTTTTATACAATGCCAAAATTCTCTGGATTTTTTTTTTTTAACTCGCACCTTAAAAACAGGGAAATAGTTGCTATCAGTTGCACTTGCAAAGCTTTTTCTAGCTGTCTGTTTTTTGTTGTTTTTCTAGCAAGATTCTATACAGTGGGTTTACAACAGCATTGAAAGTGCACAGGAAGATCTTCAGAAAACAAACACCAAACCCTCTGGAGATGATGGAGGCGATGCCTTTGACTGTAAAGTGGAAGGTATGTGATGTTTGTTTGATCTTGTTGTTGTTGCTGAGAATGCTATGATAATACAAGGAATATGTCGGCAGTGGGTTTGCAGAGAGGAAATTTTGAGCAGATAATAAGATGTGATTTACATACGGATTTGTTTTCTTATATATTCTAAACATATAAATTTCACATGCTATTCTTTGAAAATTACTATCTTTCCCATTTAGAGAAAATACTTCTGTGAACACTTTGGGGAAAATCTGTTTATTTTCATTTGAAAGAAACATAAATCTAGGCATTACCTGATTTATTTTCACCACTAGTAATGGTTTATGGCAAACTAGATACATAATCATTACTTCATTGGGAATAAAAAAAACTACTATCCTTCAGATTATTTTCAGGCAATTAACGTTTAGATAAAACTGCATTCATCTGCAACTTGTAATTAACGAGACAGTTAATGTGAACTGCACATTCATAAATGCAGTTATTGTGGTTTCATTTCTGAATGTTGACAGTTTTCATAGTGATTTCCTTCTACTTTGTTTAGGAATTCTCAGTTTTCCCTTTTTTTGGGTCTTTCTTAATATCTCTGGATTATAAATGAAGTAGAATTAGCTCCCTTCAATAACTGTTTGTAAAGAAAGAGTGCTACCTGTTTTGCAGTCCAGTATTTTAACATCTATAAATCTACTTCTGTTCTGATTTTTATATTGTTCAGCCAGGTTTTTAAATGAATGTTTTTAAATAGAATGATCAGAACATACCTCTTTCTAGAATGTTTGCCTATGTCCTATATAGTTCATTTAATGGCCAGGACTTGTCAACTGATTTGTGTTACTTTATTCATTCTAGAGGTAATTGACAAATTTAACACTATGGCAATAATTGATGGGAAGAAAGATCATGTGAGTCTGACTGTTGACAATGTTCACCTGGAGTATGGAGTGGTTTATGAGTATGACAGCACAGCTGGAATAAAGTGCCATGTCTTGGAAAAAATGATTGAGCCAAAGGGATTTTTCAGTTTGACTGCAAAGGTATGAAGCATTTTTTAATGTTAATGATTATTCTGTTTAATACCAATAGAGAAACTTGTGTCTTTTTTACTCTTATGATTATACGTCTTTCATTTGATACCTTATAATTGGTCACCTTTATCTCTCTGATGTTTTGGAGGATGATTGTGTTCTCAGGAGGCAAAAAGAGTTATGTTGTCATTATAAATCGAGCCTTTAAATCTAAAAAAATGGTAAAAGATCTTCAAAGTCTTCCATTCCTCCTGCCCTTCTCCCTTATTTCTTAACTATCAAATAAAACTTGAAAGAAAGTTCAAGATCCACTGAAATATCTGTAAAGGCTATATACTACCCTCATCTCTTCAACATGCCTTTTAATTAGTTTTCTCTCACCATTATAGCAAGGCCTCAGTCTTTATTGGGCAGTACACCTTATTCTGTGTCCTGCTTCTTGGCCTTTTTATGCAGAATATATGAGAAGATAGCACTCAGTTTTCTTTTATGCTTTTTCCATGTGTCATTACTTCTAGAAAACCTTTGGTTTGGTAGAATGCTAAAAGAATTAATTCAGCAGCTGTGCATAATATGTGCTGATCAAGTAAATACAGCAGATAATGTATTTCAGACGAGCCATAGTGGTTACATTAGTAGGAAATTAGTAGTAAATCTATTATCAGACAAAGTCATGAGAAGCCAAGCAAAAATAGTTATGGGTATAACTTAGCAGGGAATAGATTTGAGAAAACCTCTTTGCATCCCAAGCTTCATTAATTGTTGTTGTGCACCATTTTCTGTAATGTTACCAGGTTTTTCAGCTTTAGTTTTAGGAGATGATTAGTAAGGGGAAATTTTAGTCAACTTAATTTCGTACCATACTTTTCTCGGTTTTATTATCTTAGATTCTTGAAGCACTGGCAAAAAGTGATGAACATTTTGTGCAGAATTGCAACAGCCTCAATTCCTTAAATGACGTGATCCCCACTGAACTTCAAAGTAAATTCAGTGTCATTTGCAGTGAGAAAATTGAGCATATCTACAGAAGAATCTCTAGCTATAAAAAGGTATGACCTGTATGTCCTAAGCTTGATTATATTTGTCTTTTAAGGAAAAACCAGGGGAATGTGATACAGTTTGACTAACTCTTCAGAGTGTCTATGGCAGTGACAAAAATGTGGCTGAGAGTTTAGATATTTTGAAGCATGAATGCCTTAATTGAGTAATTGTATCGATTGTTTTCAAGCCATTCTCTTTCTTATCCCTTTTTTAGACTTTGGATAGTTTTTATTCTTTCTTGTTTGCTGTGTTCAGTTGTAGACACAGTCAACTGCATATTTCCACAAAAAGGGCCATCATTCTTGTAAATGCCTTAAACCAATACTCTAGTGAATTTGCAGATGTTAACCAAAAATGTAGCAATAACAACAGAATTGTTTTTTTCTTTCTAGTGCAACTCAAATACCAAATTTTAACCCTTTTATTCAACTTTTAGGCCCTATCGTATCTGTTAGTAGTAACATCTCTGTAAATTATTAGCTTCACTTAGTTTAATAAAACATAATAGCATGGAAAAATGGAGAAGGTGCTGACTTTCTTACGCTTGAGATCTAAATTAATGACATGTGAATGAATAAATGGCCCAGACTATGACCTCTAGTTGCTGTCAGTGCATTTCTCTATAGTTGTTTAGCCAAGCAGGGTGTAAATGAATCAACCATTTGCCATTTTGATAATGCAAACTCATTTTCTCATCCAGACTTCCTCTCTCATGGAACCTAATTGTGAGGGGGTGAATTACTTTGAAGTAGGCTCAAAATGGCTCAAAAAAGTGGGTCTGCCTTGTTTTACCTCATTTGGGGATCTGAGTTGTGACATTCGCAAACTCGTCTGTTCTGAGAGTTTATACACAAAAAATTGAAAAGAAAAAAAGGCAAAGGGAAGTGAATACACAAGCTTCACACATTTGCAGAAGCTGCATTCAAAAGAGTAGATAATGATTTTTTAGTTTTCAAAGGAAAAGTAGGGAGAACTGTTAGGAATACCTGTAGGCTTCAATAGTTAGTAGGACAAAGGCCAAAAAGCAGCTTGTCAGACTTTTCAGAATGCTCTCTAAAAAGAAATGGAATAAACTGAGTTGTGTCAATGGAGACATCAAAAGAATCCTGATACTGCTTTAGCAAACATCTGGTCTCTCCATTGTTTGCCTGAAGTACAAACCTCCATGTTTCCAATTTGGTTAAAATTCAAAATATCTTTAAAAAAATCATTAGTTTTCATATTAACAGTTACAGTTCAAGTAACAAGCAGGTGATTTATATGTTTTCTGTAGCTGAAAAATTTGACTATGATATATAGCCTCTATAGAGGCGACCAAAACAGTAAATCAAATTTTGTTGTGTTTGCTGTATGTGAAACAAACAGTCTCAGGGAAGTTTTCATAGTTTTTACACTGTCTAGAAGCAGATATTCCTGATACAGACTGCGCTTTAAATCTCATCTGCTCAAAAATCACTAGTTCCACAGCTATAGGTTTTAATGACATTTAGTAATGCAGTCGATTTCAGGAATAGATGTGTCATTTTCTTGGCAAGGTAAAGGTAACCATAGTTACAGGAGACTTTCGGAGTGCCTGAGCCTAGCTTGGCTCCTGGTTTTACTCTGGAAGTTTGAATTCTATAAATAAAAGTCTTGTAGATTTCTGCAGTTTGTACTATTATTATTATCAGAACATTTTGCTCCTAATAAACCTCGATTCCAGTGCCATGAGTCCCAGATGTTTCTCAACACATATATGAAAAGAATTTTGGTTCTGACTTATGACCTGATTAAATCATAGCCAGTATTTGGTCTCTCTGGAGCAGGATGTGTGGGAGATGGAGATGTGAAATATGTACTGTTTGCAGAAATGTTTTCATCATTGAATGTCCTTAGTATCCTTCTTAACAATTTGTACATTCTTCAGCCTTTGAACAACTCCATAATTGGATTTCTTGTAACCCTCCAGATCTTATTGTGATCTAAAGATTTAAATGTAATTATCCCGACAAGTGTTCATCAGGCTGAGGTAATATGACACCAAAACAAACAGAAATTTAAGTCCCAGCACAGAAACATCTTACTTTGCAGAAGGGATGTGTCTTAATTCGGCTGAAGCCTTAATAAAAAGTTGACTGATTCGAATTTTTACTGACATTTATTAGTGAAGAAGCTTTGCAAGTTAACTTTGAAAATATTCTTATGCATGAGCTGTGGTTCATAGCTGAAGTAGGTCTGTGTAATATTTTGACAGGAGAGAAATTGTGATTAAAACACTGATTAAATCTTGCCAGAAAAAACTCTTCCTTGACAACAAACTGCACTGGCAATGACACATATTGACAAAAATCCTATTTGCGAATGACAAATCTCTTTTCCAATTGAAAAACTTGATCACATGACTTAATTCTGAAGTAGATGTAGTTGCTGAGTTCAGTCCTCACCATTTTGGGTTGACTTCTTCTCATCTTAAAAACCTATTCAAGGCTCCGCACAAAATTTAAGTTGTTAGAATCAAGGAGATGTGGCTAAGCACTGTACAAGAATTAGACCATAAAAAACATTCCTCATTGCTGATCTGATATGTAGGGGGGAGAAGAGGTGCTGGGCTAGGAAAGTCTGTAAAATGAGGTGTTTACAGTTTTTATGTATTAGTGTTCATCAGCTTCCTAATGTCCCTCAAAATAGAAGAATGGTTGAGGTTGGAATGTACCTCTGCAGGTCTTGTCCAGCCAAGCCTGCTTAAGCAGGGCCACCTAGAGATGGTTGCCCAGGACCGTCTTTGAGGAGGCAGATCTCTTCCCTGAACCTCTCTGAGCAACTTGTGCCAGTGTTCCATCACCTTCACAGTGCAAATGTGTTTCCTGACATTCAGAGGAAACTCCTGTGTTTAAGTTTGGGCCCATTGCCTCTGGTCCTGGCACTGGACACCACTGGAAAGAGCCTGGTTTCGTCCTCTTTGCACCCCCTTCAGGTATTCATATACGTTGATGTGTTTCCCCCTGAGCTTTCTCTTCTCCAGGCTGAAGGGTCCCAGCTCTCTCAGCCTTTCCTCACAGGAGAGATGCTCCAGTCCCTGAATCATCTCAGTGGGCTCACCTCCACTGGGCTCTCTCCAATATGTCCATGTCTATTCCAGTGAAGCCCAGACTCAGACCCAGGACTGGAGGGGAGGCCTCACTGGGGCTGAGGAGAAGAACAGGATCACCTCCATCCAGCCCCTGGCAGTGCTTCTCCTAATGCAGGAGGATAAGATATAATTAAAGAGGACTTCCTCCTTCCTGAATAGGAAATCCAGAATTCATACTTTCTGATTTTGTCTTCATTATAGCTTCAGACAAAAATTTCATGGTTTTTTCAAAAATACTGGCTTGAAAATGTTGGCAGGTGTTTATAAATGTCATGAGCAGTACAGCAGTTTCAGACTTGCTCCCCAGAAAGACAATTAACTTTTTATTATGTTCCGTGGGAAATAAATTCTATCTCTCTGTTACAAAGTTATTTACTTCTTTAAATATCATTTTCTTCAAAAAACAACTCCTTAAAAATGTAAAATGAAAAATATTTTTCTTTCCTTTTTAGAGAAAGATGGAAATTACAGTCAAGACACCTTAAGTCAAGGATGACTGAAATATTTTAAGCTTTTATTTTCTAGTTAGATACACAAGAATTGTTAGTTTGTGTATCTAACTACGTGCGGACACAAGGAGAGCTAATAATCAAAATTTGGTTTTCTTTCTTCTAGTTTTCAAGAGTATTAAAAAACAGAGCTTGGCCTACCTTCAAACAAGCTAAGTCAAAGATTTCACCACTTCACAGCAGTGATTTCTGTCCAACCAACTGCCATATCAATGTGATGGAAGTGTCTTACCCTAAGACCTCAACTTCCCTTGGTAGTGCCTTTGGTGTACAGTTAGACAGCAGAAAGCATTCTTCCCATGAAAAGGAAAATAAAAACACCGATCAAGGTAAGTCAACTGAGCTTGAAAGAGCTACTTCCAGTGCTTCTGATATAGTCTTAAAAGGTAATCAGTTTAGGTTTCTAGCCTAAATATTCAAATAAGGACAAACCTTTCTGAAATTACCCTTCTTTTGATTCTTAGTTTTATTTTACAGCACAATAATGGGTAGTCATAATTTCACAATAACTTTTTCCTAAATAGCTTGACTTTGAAATGCAAATAAAATGCAAAATTAAATAAGTACATGAATTTTTAAACAGAAAAATATGTCGGTGTCTGTTAGGTATTTTACTAACTTAAAAATGTATGTCGAAAGAAAGATAATGATGAAATCCCTTTGGATTATTCCCAGGTAAACTGAATCCCATGATTTATGTCCAACATACCATTACTACTATGGCTGCCCCTTCAGGACAGTCTCTTGGCCAGCAAGAGGGCCACGGTCTGAGGTACCTCTTAAAAGAAGAAGACTTAGAAACACAAGATGTCTATCAAAAATTGCTGTTTAAATTACAAGCTGCACTGAAAGAGGTGGAAACATGTGTCTGCCAAATAGATGAGTAAGTAAATGCTACTGTCTGGACTTGCCTTTAATTTTTCCATTGAAGATAATGATAAATCTGGGCAATGCTTTTCTGTAGCATAGGAATCAATGCTGACTTCAGATAGAATTGAAATAAAGTAAAGAACTTAAGTGCAGGTAATGCTGTATTTTGATCTATTTTGCAGCATGCCTGACTTTTTTCCCCACAGTTTGTAGGTTTTTTGCAGTTTGTAGATTTTCTTTAGAATGTGGCAAAGTTAATTTGAAGTGAGGAAAATATGAGGCACACAATGTCAACTACAATTTCACTAAGAATGGAAACAAAGGGCAGAGGTATAAAAATGGCTTTTATTGAATTCTTCAGGTATTGCTGAATAGTCTCAGAAATGAATTTTTGGGTAAGACATTACTCACCTATAGGCAGAGCATTAATTTTTTAGACATTTTTCAAAACCAAATTAACCTTAACGAAGAGCTACGGATTTAGGGGGAGCCACCTTTGAGTGATTAGGACATTTGGCTTGAATGTGGGAGATTCAGAGTCTCATTACAGTTAGTCCTAATTCAGGACAAGGATTTATAGCTTGCTTTTTCATTTGCAAAGTAAGTGGGTTGAGTACTGGGCTATTTACTGTCTTGGGATAAGGATGAAGAAGGGTAGGAACTATTTAAGTTTTGAGAGATCCCATATGTAATGCAAATATCAGAAATTAATTTTGAAAACAAAAAGAGCAATTTTTTTTGAGTTTAAAAGACAATCTGTCATGATCTCCAGTTTAGGTAAGTGGTGTATTGTTCCTCATGTTATCTTGAAGACTGTAGTGTGATTTGTCCTTTCTTGTGTACTTAAGATGGGATTGCCTTTTTTTACTGTTCTTGTAGTAGTTGTAATAGTTATGTAAGTAATTGTAATTATTATAAGTAATTGTAATGTATCACACACTACAATGGGAATGAAAGCAAGAGTTGACTCAGTATTTTTAAGAAAATGTTTTTTCCTGTGCCTTTACATAGTTCTGTTAATTATCATGCTGACGATGAAGTCAATTAATTAAATTCATGGTTATTTCAGTGCTTGGGTGCACTTAGAAATGACTGTCTGTAAAGCCTGTGTTGTCTCTCTTCCTCATGGAAGTCAGAAAATTATATATGGAATTTTAGTCAGTATTTCAGGAAGTTCCAGTTGCCAGTGTGCCACACCTTTCCTTTCCACTCCCTTGAGCTTGTGATGCAAAAGCACAGGAAATTCTGAGCCTTTCTTTTGTATAAATGTATATATAAATACACACACAGAAAAAATGTGTGTACAGGAATATACGTATGTCTATACATATATTCATTTTAAGATTTGTGCAGTTTTGACAGTAAACACAAGGGTTCACTTTTTAAATTCCTAAATTTTCTGTACACTGACCTTGTAGCTGATCTTGTACATGAACGTATTTAGCAAATTTTACCTTTGGCTGATTGGAAGACTGAGGCTTTTCATGCTTTATTCCTCATGGACATTAAGTGGACTGCCAGTGAGTAATTACTGTAGAGGAAAGCAGTTCTATAGAGGAAACAGGATAGCCAAGAGACCTGCTTAAAAGTGCTGAACAGGGAAGAGTGAGCAGTTCAGAGTTATGTGGTTTATTAGAACATAGTTGCAGATGCTAATTAACTCGTGAGATTTAGGACTTCAGAAACAAAAGACAGATTGGCACAATAGATAATCCAACAGCTGTGCTTTAATTAGAAATTTTCATACTTAAACAGCTGGGAGGAAATGGTTGAACATATTAATTTTGTGCTTTTTTTGAAGACAGTAGAATTTATTTGTTCTGTTGTGGCATAGTAACAATAAAATAGATTTCTTTTTTTTACTGAATTTCTTGTTATCCTAAACAATCCTCATTATTTTGATATTTTCAAGATAGATAATATGAATGTGGTATCTATCACAATTTTTAATTTATGTTTATATTGTGTGACAGAAAAATTGGACTACTGAATGACTGTTTGGTACCCTTTATATTTACTGTTGAAAAACTTGCTTGTGCGTGTTACTAGAGGTCTCTGCTCTGTGTTGAGGTCAGTACTGGTCTGTGTTTCAGCTCACAAAATCTTGGGGCAGTATTATCTGCTCAACCTCTGCTGTCTGTGAGTGAATTGAAAAATGAGTGTTTCATCTGAAGAGCAGGTCTGTGAGAGCCCATGGATTATGGCAAGGGAACATTGAAGAGAAGACTTTGTACTCCTAGCATTGTCTGCATTAAGAGTTTATGTGACGGTTTGCTGATGAGGTTTGGTTGGATAAGTGATGTAGTACTGACAGAGGGAAACACACACAGAGTATGTATCACCTTTCCACAGCCTCTCAAGGCTCCACTGTGCTCACATTCAAATAGTTTAATGGTATCCCAATAGTTCTTTAGTGATGCTGCAGATATCCCATGTTGCTGCTAGGTGTTAGACAGAAATAAGTCCTTTTTCAAATTGTTTTCTATATGGTGACTCTGCTCTGTTCTTGGTTCTCATGCACTCAGTGCTCTCCCATGATACCAGCTCTTTTTTGGAAAGAGGCTTTCAGGAGCATACAAGAGGCTTGAACATTTTTCAAGCCTCTGTGGAGTGAGGAAAAAGCAGAGAAGGTCAGAGGTTGTAGAAGGTTTTTTGTTACTGCCATTTTTAATTCTTTGACTAATCATAGCAGGTTTTGTTTGTCAGGGTTGTGTTGACTTGGATTGCACATAGGAGTAATTCCACAGATAAGAATTTTTTTTTTTTAGATTTAAATTTATCTGTTTCATTGAAATATTCTTCATAGAGGCTCTCTAGCTGTTAGTTACTATTCATGCATGTGTTTCTCCTTTGAGAGCTACATATCTAAGGTAATTTTGTTTGGGGTAGGCCCATCTCTGGGGAAAATGTATTGTGCATGTGTTGTGTTTAGGAAGAAAAACAAAAGTATATTTAAGCATGATTATTGGGTAGGAGATGTATCCAGGTTTTTATTTTAAACTCCTTGGACTGAGTTTTTAAGAGCATGTCAGTGACTTAAGTAACTACTTGCTCCAGAACTTGGTAATCCGAAGTTCCATCTTTCGTTCATGGTAGTTCAGCAAAAAAATTTTCCTTAGAAAAAGAGCCTGCCTGCTGAGAGAAATGGAAAAGCCCCCTTAGGAAAAGATTCAGCAATCTTAATCAGTCTTTTACTGAGCTCTTGGCAGCAGTGACTAAACAGTCACATAAAAGAAGGGGATATAATAATTTGTCTGTGTCTTGACAAATAATTACTCAGGGGAAGATATTTTCAGGAGCTGAAATTGCAGTTCATTATGCCTGTTTCTTACTCTTGATTATTTTCTTGCAACAACAAAATCCCCAAGAAGTTAATAGAATGAACTTTTATTTTTAAGTGGATGAGAGTGAGAACACAAGAACAAGCAGAAGTATAGATTCATCTTTGTCCTTATCTCATCTTTCAGCAGGCAGAACTATATGGTCTTTTTGGAATGGACCTTTTGGTTTAAGAGCCGTGTTAGAAGGATCTGCCATGAATTTGTTTAATCTTTTTTTGAACCCCTTACATATTTCTTACTAAGAAAATAAGTTTTACAGGTATGAAGAACTGATTTCCTAGAGTTTTGCTTCCATAGCACATTTATTTTAGGACAAGTTCAAAAACACATATGCTCTAGCACGAGATGGACGCTGAGCGCTGATGTAAAATGTGGGCCCCATCTCTCTTCCCATACTCACATAATTATGTTTGCCAGTGACTGGAAAGAACTGAGTTGTGTTTTCCTACTGATACGAATTTTTAAGGCATCATATAGCCCAAAAGATACCAGTCTAGTGGAGGGCTTAGTTTAAATTCTAGTGAAATTATACCTTTAGTATCATTTTTCTAGTAATCTAGTTGCAGTCCAGATCAGTAGCTTTAACTATATGTGGGATAAAATCTATCTATCTATTCCCATCAGCAGCAAGAATTTAATGTAAGAAGATCTAATATCTGTTTGAATCCTACTATGTACTTGGTAGAAAGTTTGCCAGTTGACCATTCTGACAGCTCCTTCAATAAAACCCTGCCACAATTTCTAAGTAATTCAAGGGGGGGAAAAAAGCTTAGTTCAGTGCAATCTGATTTCAGGTAATTAGCAAGTAGTTTTTGCAAGAAAAATGCTGATTTTGAAATCCAAATGATTTCATTTGGATGTGTGATTTTAATGGAGTGTTTGAGCAATAGGATTTAAAGGACAATTGTCCATTATTGCTGTTCTGATCCTGAAAATAAATTAGAGCATCTCAGTATGAATTAATCATCCAAGAATATGAATTTTTCACTGCCAGTGTTTCTGCATGTTCTAAATGTAGCAGTCTGCACTGTTCTCTCTTCTTGGCTGGATGTCACTTTTGTGCTCATCACAGACGCTTGTATATTAATCATCAGTTTTACTAGTGATAATAGCTTAGACACTTTGAATGTCAGGAGGTATACAGAGATGCTAATAAAGATCTTTAAAATGCCCTAGTAGAATAGTTTGTGGCGCACACTGGCATGTCTTGTACAGTAGTAATTGGGAAAACACAGGCTTTTCACAGACATACAGTTTCTTTCGTTTGTTTTCTTGATTTGTGCTAAGAAGTGCAGGATTCATATTTAAAAATAGTTATGTTAATATGCAGTTTGACCCCAAGTGCCCAAGAATGTGCTGCATTTCTTCTCCAGCTAGAATCATTGCTTTCATACATGATTAAGTATTTGGTAAGGTTAATGGGTTTCACTGTTAGACTTTTTAACAACAGAATGTGTCACTTACTTCCCTTGCTTCAAATAGATATTGACTGAATTAAGATATTCCCTTCACGTATTGTAGAATAATAGCTGGAGGATGGTGGTGAGAAATGTTGTCCCGTTGCTAGCTCACTTTTGAAAAACATGAATTTGCCTCTATTGTTTTTTTTTTGTGTTTCACAGCCTTCTTTCTTCAATAACATATTCTCCCAAATCAGAACGTAAAACGCCTGAGCCTTTAATACCAGCAGACAGTGATAATGAAAAGGGTGAAAGGAATGGGAAGAAAGTCTGTTTCAGTGTAACAGGTGATGAACAAGAAGATTCTGGTCATGATACCATCAGTAACAGGGATTCTTACAGGTAACTTTATTAATAATATTTTTATTTTTCAAGTGAATCAAATATGGAAGTTTCAAAAGTACAAAGTGGTTATGAAGACTATTAGAATATGATTCTGACATTACTAATGGAGGAGTAACTAGCCTCAAGATGTGTGAAATCAAGCCTTATGAGCACGGATTAGTTATCTTGGTTGCCCAAATCTGGATAGTATATCACAACCAAAGATGTAAAACTTTACTTTAGATTACCTGTCTTATAAAATCAGAAAGAACTGGTTATTATGTCTCCAACAAAAAACCAAATATCTACCGTGGAAAGCAAGATGATAGAGCCACCATTCTTCCTGATCTAAAGAAAAATACACTGTTTATTAAAATATATTTCTCACCTTCTTTCACTCTAAACACTGTACCATCAGCTCACCTGTAGAATTTGTAATGCATACTGTGAATGAGAATACAAAGAATTTTGAGAAGGAAGGAGTAATTATATCAAGTATAGTTCTTATACAGATTATACTCTCTTATTTAGAGAAAATTGGCTAACTACATGATATAAAAACTGAATTTAAATTTTAGCTGCAAGTAAAATGAAGGTTCATTATTTGTTCAGTATCATAGTTCATTATCATGCTCAGAAATTATGATCTCAGTAGGTTCATCATTTTTCTACAGAACTCTGTTGCTGAGATCTCTTTCCAAAGCTGTATTTGATAACTGCAGCCTGGTAGATATGAACTCCTCATCAGAGTAGAAAGAGAACCACACAGATGTAAATGCAGAAATAGTTTGCACAGATTAAGTTCATTTTGTTCTTACCATGGTGAACACAAAGGCAAAGTTCTTGGTCCAGCAGAAGCACATTTAGAGTTTCCTGCATATTCATCATGTGTCAAACTGACTGTTCATGACCTGCTCCAGTGATGTGTGCTTGCTGCTGTAGAGAGATTTCCCAGCTGGCACAGCATTTGTATGTGGAGAAAGAAGGTGTGGCCCAGGACATGAGCTTCTCTTTGTTCAAAACATTTTCTTTATTCTGATTCCTGTCCTTTATAGTCCATTCTGGCTGTGTAGGAATAATAAAACCTAGGGTTCCATATACAGAATAAGCATAAAATTTGTGCATTGAGGACATATATTGGAGTGAGATTAGAATGTTTTTTCTTTGCTTAAATAATTGTATTAGCCAATACTTAAAATCTCCAGCTCTCATAATGCTACAGTGGTTATTATTGGAACTGTTTGGCTAATTTCAGCCATTATAATGCTCTAATTTTGTGTAGGGTCTCTTTCTAAACCTTGCAATACAACACAAAAATCATGCAGAATGATAGAGCAAACGCATCTAATCTGTTTCTCATTTTCCTGTGTTTTATTTTCTCATGCTTTGCACAACCCAGTTTTAATTAACCTTCATCTCCCCTTTGGAGACTTTAATAAGTGAATAGAGTTAGTTAGAAAACATTTCTTAATATCCAGCCAGAAATTTTTAATACTCCTTGGGACTGTTCACCCACTATTAGGAACATGTTGTTACTGATGTCTTTTCATCTACTTAACGGTTATGATTGTAATTACATCATATTGCTTCATTTAAAAGTTTAACTCATTCACTTACCTCGTTGACTACAGGTCCAAAACACATACATTAGCAAGGAAATGTAGGTCACTCTCCCTAAATTAGTGAAAAGTCAATTCTGTATCGACACGAATAAAGAAAACAAATAGGGAGCACATGTATAACTGCAGTGTTATTTTAAGAATGGATGTGTTATTCTTGGTGAATGGGTACACCCAAATCATGAAACAAGACCCATATCATTATGTATAAACCTCCCTTAGGTATACTTTTGCATTCTCTTACATTCACTTGGGTTTTTAAGACTCCCTCTGCTGGATGATTACTTAAGCATTTCCTGCATTGAAACTAAATGACTTTCATATGGCTAAACAACTCTGAAGGCTTTGAATTCAAATATATCTTCACAGGATTTTTTAGTACAAAAGTCTATGTTTTACTCTGGTTTTGCTGCAGGAGTAGGTGTATCTCCATGTATTTTCTGTACGGAACAAATTGTTTTTGAGAGATAAGAGCAGAAAAAAATTACAAATTTAAATCCCAAAATCTCCCTATTAGACCAATGTGGCTGCAATTTTGTATGCATAGACGTTTTGACTGAAGCTGTAGATGTAAATGTCTATGCATCTCTAAAAAAAAGAACAGCTGGAAGAGATGGGATCATGAACTGTTTTGGCTGACAAGGAAAATAGTTTGTAGTTTCAGTTTTGGTGCTACTCAAATGAATCAAATCTCTTGTAAACCCACAGTGAGACTCTGTTATGCAAGTTGTAAAGACTCAGTATTTGTATTAGCTATGGACCAGGAGAAAATGTGAAGTAACTAAAACTTTTGGGGCCACAGATTCAAAAACTACCACTCTTGCAAGAAAAGTTGGTTGTTTTGCATTGAAAGCCTGTATTACTATTCTGCAAGTACTTGTTCACAGGTAAGGGGAAGTGAGATAATTGAAGTATCTATTTTGGGAATCGGGTCTTCTGAGTCTTACCAGGACTGCAAATTAAATGAAAGCCTAAGCACAGGGATCTTTATTGTGTATAAAGAATTACGCAGACCATCTCATCATTAAATTTAGGATAGGAAAAGGGAAAGAATTTCCATAACTGTTTTTACGGAGCCTGTGTTAAAGGACGTAGCTTTATTTCTTTTTTTGTTTTGTGTTTTATTTTCAAGCGACTGCAACAGCAATAGGAACTCCATTGCCTCTTTCACCAGCATTTGTAGCAGTCAGTGCAGTTCTTATTTTCACAGTGATGAAATGGATTCAGGTATGTTTAGAAAAGTCATCTGTGAATCTGTCTTCTGTTCCTTTTATTCAATTTTATTTTCATTTGCCTGGCAGTTTTATTGTTTTTATTTTAAAAATTGCATCCTCCTTAGTTATAGAAGGTCATAATTTGGCTTCTGCCTAGCTAGTGCTGCACTTAGGAATCCTTCTGTAAAAGAGAACCAGCATTCCATTATCTCTGTGAATAGAGACTGCATTAGAGCTACTGGAGTCACTGCTTTTCATGTCTTTCATGTCTTGACAGTGCATTGTGTTGCACTGTAAGGAGCAGAGTAAGGAGCATTTTAGGTGAGGGTGGAATGCTCTCCTAGCCAGTGTCAGCACCTAGACAGCAGGATATGGCTGTGTGTGTTTGTAGGAGGGAATGTGAGACCACAGAGAAGCACATTCTTGTTTATGCCATGACAAATTGGATTTAAGTAATTGCAGCTGCTAATAGGAATGGGGTGGAATTTAACTGCATGGAGAAGGAGGTCATATACTCAGGGACTAATAATAAAAAAAAATATTTGCTCTAAACTGGGAGTTTATCATTTGGGAATGATTTAGGAAAAGAAAAAACTGAGCATATTAGTTGAATTTGACCCACCAGTGAGGCCTGGCCATAACTTTTATTGTTCATTGTACCAGGAGAGATATTTTCAGTTGGAACAGGAAAGTATTAAGACATTATGCAAGGTATCTGAGACACCTTGTGAATGATGCAGAGTAATATGAATAAGAAAGAATTTCATTTCCAGAAATGATACATACTTACACAGCTGAGCTAATACAGAGTAAAGGATGAAGGACATAATGAATTGTTAATAAAAGAGGAGACCCAGGGTCCATATCTTCAACTTAAGATGAGAATGAGTTGATGTACTCTCGTGCAGCATCAAGCTGAAGTACCATCTGAGGTGGCTAAAAGAACATGTCTTTGCTAGCCAAGCACAGATACAGTGCTTTAGATGACAAATACTGCTGCTCAGTGAAACTCAGACTCTCTGCTGGCTTAATTTTCAGCTGGTTCCAAAGTTAACCTGGCTAACTCCAGATCAGGGGTCTTGGGCACTGTGCTCTGTTGCAATTAAAATCCTGTGAAGAGATATAATGGTTGTAAGGACTAAAGGAGCTAAAAAAAAATTAAGGAAAGAAAAGTGCTGTTAAAGTATTTCACTGACATAAGAAAAATTAGTCTAGATTAACCTTGAATAAATTTGGATCATAAATTACCAAGTGACTACTTCTTGTCTGTAACCAACATCAAGGAGGAAAACCAGTTTAAGCTCAAATTTTTAACATTTTTTGGAAGAGTTCAAGGAAAACCCCATGTTATCTGAAAGAGCAAGTAACAGGGCAGTGACCTAAAAGAGTCCTCCTTTGCACTTTCTTAGGAAATGATGTGGTATGTGCTACTAAAAGCTTCATATCAAACAATTTGGGTGCTGTATTTTTGCCGAACTATTAAATCTCAGAACCGTTCAGTTAGTAAGAACATGAGGACTGTGAATTACCTGTAGAGAGCTTATAAAAAGTTCACACTGAATGCATTTCAGTGACTTTGTGGTCTGCTACGTTGGGTTCACAGTACTTGGCCATTTAGTCTGGAGTTTAGTTTGTTCTCCAGAAGAGAAGAATTGTGTGACTTGGTCACAGAACGGTTGAGGTTTCAAGGGACCTTTTGGGATGATCTGGTCTAGTCCCCCTCTCAAGCAGGCTCATCTAGGGCAGGTCTTCCAGAACCATTATCAGTTGGGTTTTGAATATGGTTCTTTCTATAAGAGCTATTTCTGTATTATCAAGTAACTAACAAATGCAAAATATGTAGGGAGAATAGTTACTATAGTCCTGACAGTGTAAGCATCAGTCTGTGTGCAAAGCAGATTACCTGAGCTGCAAAGGTTTTGGAAAACCTGCTGAAGCTTCTAAACAGTTTCTCATTTTAAAATATTTTTCAGGTGATGAGCTTCCCATAAGTGTTCGAATCTCCCATGATAAACAGGACAAGCTTCATAGCTGCTTGGAACATCTTTTTGGTCAAGTATGAGATTATTTTTCTTGGCTTTGATACTGATGCCTGTGCTTGAGCTAAGATGTCTTAGAAAATACTTCTTTTTAATTTTGCTTCTCCATGTTTACTGAGATGGTATGTATTTACTCATTTTCCCTCAGTTTTCTGTAAATAGTCCAAAACTGCAAATTAAACAGGTCCTTAAATTTAGTCTAGCGCTCTCTAGTTTGTTACTTTAACTAGAGCTATTAGGTAAGAAAGAATCCAAAGTTGCTCGTCAGTAGTCATTTCTTACAGAAAGAATTTCTAATTGTTGCTGTAAAAAACATCTTTCTCACAGAACCTTGATCCCAACAGGTCGATTCAATTGTCAGTCTTTTGAAAGGACCAGCTGTGATGAGGGCCTTTGAGCAGACAAAGTACTTTACACCAGGTCGAGGCCTCCAAGGTAACAATTAATTCTGGCTATGAGAATGCAAAGGCATCTTGATGGATACATGGAAATGGCTGTCCACTCCTTGAGCTGGTGTTAAAGAACTGATTTTGCTTAATCTTGGTATATTCTGCAATAACTGGTTGTTGAAGTTCATTTTAAATAGGTATTAATTCTTAGTTGAAAACTGACTCCTTACATTTTATTGCATAATGTAGGAAAAGATTTCAAATTCAGCTAAATTGTAGACTCTGAACTGACTGTTGTATTGCTGTTTTTGAAGCAAGAAGCAGTGTTGTTATATTGCAGGTGTTTTTAATACATTTTTGTCACAGCCACTGAAGCCATTCCTAATCTGTTTTGTTACTAATACCAGATTTTTATTATTTTTGTAGTTATATTATGTTTGAAGTTGGTTTATAAATAATTTGTGATTTATGGTCACAGCAATATTTATGCCAAATATATACTTATATAAGTATTACTGATTGCTTAAAAAGAAATATCATGTATGTAAATTCAGACACTCTACTACCACTTATATGGTTGCTAAAGTCTAAGGGTATAAATAAGCATCTGGTGGTAGTCATAAGTGATGAAAAATAGAAAGAACTTCTTTTTCAGTAGACTGAGTTTAAAAAAAAACCAAGGAAGTTCAATGGGAAAATGAATGTTTTATCAGTATCAATAGTAAGGTGTATTGACCCTACACATGTCTTTTTAGCAAAGAATACTGGTTTCAGGTGGCCAGAGGGTGGTTTTTTTGAGGTTTTGCAAAGCCTGAATTACTATCTGCTAAATGAATTTGCATGAAAGAGCACATAACTTCCTTTTTTTCTTTTTTTTTCCTTTTTATTCCTTTTTTGTTTGTTTGTTTGCTTTGGTTTTGTTGTTGTTTGTTTTTTTTTAGTAAGTAATTTTGATTTAAATTTAATTTTTGGATTGAAACAATTTTTCCTCTAAAAGTTCCAGGGTCCCACTTAGCATGCACATTCTGTGTTAAGTACCTGTTTCAGAAAGAATCATGTTTGGGGATGGTACTCACTCTCTCCTTAGACTTAAGCAGGGAGCTTAGACAACTGTTAGATCTGTCACCGTAGCTTTAACTAGAGTTAAATAGGTTGCCAACTCCTTGAGCAGTGAAAACATTTAGGAAAAAGAAGTCTTACTGTGACTTTCTCAGGAGGCTTAAGCAGAAAAATACTATTTTTGTCCTTGCTTAGAGTTTCAGCAAGAAATGGAACCCAAGCTCAGCTGTCCCAAGAGGCTACGACTCCACATCAAGCAAGACCCTTGGAACCTCCCCAGCAGTGTCCGGGGCCTTGCCCAGAATATCAGAAAATTTGTTGAAGGTTAGTAAGAACAACCTGATCATAAATAAACACTTCATTAATGAGGGAAGGGAAGGGGGGAGATACAACTGCTTCCTGCTGCTTCTAGGCAAGACTTGTAGAACACGGTGTAGTCTATAGATTGGTTGTACTTTTAATAAAAAGGTTAGTGGAGTTTATCTCAGCTGTCTTGTACTTACCCTGTTGACTTTAGATGCTGAAGAGAAAAGTCTTCTGACAAGTGAAAACAAAGGAGCCATATATTGGATGTGGCAGGTTTTTCAGTTGCTACTGAAGTCCAGTGGGCTTGACTGATTTGTCACAGAATTTCATGGGACTGATACAGCAAAATGAGGCTTTTATTGAAATTCAACTATTTTTTTTCCACTGTCTTCACTGGAGAGATAAAGTCTCTGCAGCTTTTGTCCTGTACCTTGGTCTTCTCTGTGCTTTTCTGGAGTCATTATCTCTCCTCCTGCTATAAAGCCATGGTTTTTATTTAATCTGTCCCAACTGATGGATGGACTCCTCCTCCTCTGACTCCCTTCCACCACTGTATAGAAGTTACCAAGTACTCTGCTCCTCTTCACCACAAAGTGACAGTGTGAGCTGAGGTTTAGGCTTTCTCCCTGTCTTCATAAGAAAGTAACTGGCCTTTTCCTCCAGAATATCTTGCCTGTAATTCCTGCTTTGTTTCCTGTGCTGCTTGATAAAGAAACAAAAATAAAGAGTAAGATTATTTTTATAAAAATGCCTATGCTAGGATTCTATGTGGGAACAAAAAATTAAGACTAGCTTTAAATTGTTTTTGAGTGTGTGTTCAGCTTCTTCTGTTTGTGGGCTAGTTGCTACAGTGTCCCTTAAAGAAACTGTTAAATATCAGACCAAGAGGAAAGAACTTTGTGATTTGTTTTATTATTACAAACTTTCAAAAACCAACCAGCCAAACCAAACAAACTCTCCCCTCTCTGACTTGGCATTTCTCATTTGAGATACATCATATTTTCAGGCCCTGGGTTAGAAAATTATAAAAACAACCACATAAATATTTCCTTTTTGAAGTCAATCACAGTGGGTTGACTCTCCAATACTAAGAATATTCCTTTTAGTTTAATGGTGGCTGTCACTGAATGAAAAATTAATAAATAGTTTTGAATCCTTTTTTTTTTCTACAGGTCCTTCTTCAGCTTAAACCAAATTATTTTCAGGTATTAATCAGGGTTTCTTTCAAAGTGGAGGAGGAATGGAAATGTGTCATGAACAGTCCCTCCTTACCCCCTTTCAGAAGCTAAGCTTACCAGACCATTGTCACATAACTTGTTTGCCCATGAATAGAATTAGTAGACCTAACCCATTTTAGTGGTGGTCATATACCCTCAATGCTGAGCTGAGATTATTCAAAATTTTGTGGGAGAGTTCATCAAAGTCCAAATTGCTTGCAGCCTCTTTGTAATACAAAAATTATTTTTTACTATACTCAGCTCAGTACTGAGAAAGAACCAGCAGCTGGATTTAACTGAAGCCAGATGAACAAGAACCAGGGTTAATAATGTTTTTAACAGCTAAATTTTCCCTTTGTATCTTCATTTCTTGATTTCTTCCTTCCTATCTTGCCATCATACATTGTGTTCACATCTGGTCTGGATACCTAGGAGAACCACCAGTACTGCCCTGAGCTATTTATGGCTGAAAACCACACAAATGGTACAGAGAGTCATCTCCCCATTTCCCCTCTTATTCACTTGATTTAGAAAAAAACCCAAAAGGTGTCACCTAATATGACTGTTTAGTTGGGCTTATGTGAACAAATTGAACAATGTAGTGGGACTTGAGAAGAGTCTTCCTGTTTGTTTTTGAGTAAAAGACAATATTTCAGTAATTGAGGAAAGCAGATACATTTTTCTCTTCTAAGAAGAAGTAGTCAAAGGATACCATGGATACAACTTCACTCACTGTGGGCAAAAAAAAAAAACGTAATTAAAACTTCCAGTACTTATAAACATACTTAACCATTATTGCTCAATGCTAAAGTAAGGATAAATACAATAAATTCATCTCCTTATTGAAAACTGACTAATTTTTTCTTTTTATGAAAGTATCACAGGATATTTTAATTTTTTATTAATTGTTCTGTTGCATTGCGGAATCTATTAGATTAGATTGATTAGTGCATTAAAGCAGGAGACATGGGAGCCTCACAAAGATGAAATGTTTTAAGTCCTAGATACTAAGATTCCTTTTATTTACTTTGTTTAATAAATATGATGAAATGGGGAAACTCAGAATGCCTTGAGGATGATTGCTCTGGTGTGTCAGTTCTCTGTTTATTAGTGTTAGAATTGGGAGAACTATTTTAAAAAATCCATGAAGGTTTGCACAGATTAAAAAAAAGTGAAAACCAGAAAAAACTACAACCAAGCCTTCCTTGACACTAAAATTAAGATATAGCTGGACATTTCTTTGTCTAATTTCATTCTCCTGGTCATTATCATCAGAGAAAGAAAAAATTTCAGTGGTTACAGTAAAAGGCCAACCTAGAAGGCTAATCTAGTTGCTAGCATTGAAGAGTTCTCTGAAGTAATATGCAGGTTCTAAGAGGATTTATCTGGAGCTAAGTAACTAAAGAAAAAAATGAAGTTATTTCTTGGATTGACTGGGCCTAATAAAGTGTTAAACCAATAAAGCTAAAGATAAGTTGTTGGCACAGGCAGATCTTTGAAGGTGAAGTACTTGATTTTGGTGGAGAGGGCAGTAGTCAGGGCAGGAATTGGACAGCCACCAAATAGAGGAAGAATAATGTAGGTACATGATTGTGAATCTGTGTGAGATATGTAACACAAGAATTGGAAAGCACAGGAGGAAAAGACTGGAGTAGAAACCAGGAAAATGAACAAGATGGATGGAAAGAAAAGGACTCAACAACAGAAGGGTGTAAACAAAATAAAGAGAAGGAAGCATTTCTGTAGTTGCTTTTTCCCACAGAAAAAACAGATAAGATTTTTGATCAAATGAAGACGTATTCTGGAGCAAGCCAGATTTCTAGCCAGCTAGTCATGTAACTACATGAGGAAGCACAGTTCTTTTTCTAGCACTGTAATTTTAAGTTTAAACAGGAAATACGATGCAATTGAGAAAGTTTGCATCTATTTTAAATTAGGAGTGAGGAGTGACGGAGCCTTTCGGTTATTGAAGGTATCAAAAAATGTATGTCAATCTGTCTTTTGGAAATATTTTCAAGTGTGAAAAACAAAATAAAACTAAAATCTAGCCTTTCCTGGCAAAGATCAGAATAGCAGAATAATTTTGTACTTTAAGTAAAGTACAAAAGAATATTTAACAATAAAAGAAACTGAAGGCGTCTTGCATTTCAAATCAGAACTAAGCAAAACTTCTAGGGAGTTATTCCTTTCCATACAACATGTATCAAGAAGGAGTGAGAACTTCCATAGCATTTGGTATTTGTTGAAAGGCAAATGATTGATATCCAAGGTTCACATCTAACTCCAGGTAAGTAAACAATAGTCTAAAAATACTCTTTTGCTTGTGGGTATGTTTTGAAGCACAGAAGACTTATAGTAGTGATAAAAAAGAGTTGCAGTGTCCTGTGATTTCCCCATAAGCAGGAAATCATTATTTATAGATAGCTCAAATTCTTTTGAATTCAGAGATCCAACAAATCTTATCTAAAACAAGCTGCAAGTAATAGCTTCGATGTATCTAAGTTGTTCAGATAAAAGCTGTATTTCCCCACACTCTATTTTCAGTTACTAAGTTAGGTTTGAACTCCAAGATGCCAGGTTATTAATCTCTGTTAGGTGTTTTGTTTTCTTTTTCAAAAGACAGAAGGCTAAGGCAAAGACCTAGAACCAGGAATTTTCAGGAGTAACTAGTAATTTTTAATGTTTGGGTGTTTGTATTTGAGATGCTGTGGCAGTAACAGTGTAGGGAGAAACACATTACCAAATTATCTTATTGTCCATACAGCCAATTTCAGCCCTGCTGGTGCACTGAACAGGGCTTTGAATAGGACTGCAGAGAAACTTGGGTGTGTGAAAGAAGGTTTGGAAAGATGTGAAAGCATGTGATGTAGTGTTGTGTTCCTCCAAGTAGTACCTGTAGGACAACTTCCTGTACCTGTTTGGTTTGAAAGTTTGGTACTTTCTAAGGTTATGGCAGATGTTAACCTTCCTGTATCTTGCAGCACTGGTTCACACATTTAAATTTGTGCTCTGGTACATAAAGTGCATTTCCTTCAGCCTGCCTACAGCCTTTGAAAAGCAGCCCCCTCCAAGGAAAACATAAAAGGTGGAGAGGGGAAGTGTAAAGAGAGATAAACCCACATTTTTGCCTGTGTAAATTAAGATTTTTTTTGTACTTTTTTTATTTCATAGATTGTTAAGTGAAAAGACATTTTTGAAGCAAAATAAAATCCTGAAGGCTGGAAGTAAAATGAAAATGCTGTTGTATTTTTCCTAAATGCTTTGGTATACATTAAAATAGGGATAATTTGAGATTTTTTGGTATGAACAAAAGAGTACAAGAGAAAGAGAAGAAAGAATTAGGGTAATGTGGGAATCAGTGAAAACTGGTCTTGTTTTTCAAAGTTTTGGGACTGGAATTCTTCATGTATGGACTTGCTCTGGCCAGTTGCTACAGATGTGCTCTGAGGGAGCAGCTGCCTTTTCATGTGTCTTTCTCAGTGATAATGCTTTTGATTATTATCAATTTTTATCAAGCCATATGTACAATTAAGTGAAGTTGAGACTCACTACTATTTTGTAGGTATGAATCAGCATTGCCTAGAAAGAAGCTGGAGTTAAGCTGGTATGAAATGAGAAACTGTAAATGCAATATTATGTTGATGAAAATACTTTTAACCATTACCTCAAAATATTTTCTTCTTTTTCTTTAAGAGGTGAAGGCACGAATACTCTTGGCACTTCTAGAATATACAGGTAATTTTGCTTATTTTGGGAGGGAGGGAAGTTTTGTTTTGAATGTGGATGGTTTGAGATAATTTTTGCTTTTGAACAGAAATACTGTGTTTACATTAAGGGGGAAAATCTCAGATATGATAAAACCTGGTAATCAGCAACTTCATCCCACTGTTTAGAGTAAGGATTCCTGAAGAATACAGTTTCAGATATTTTCAACAAACATTGCACATTCTTTTTCTTTTTTTTTTTTCCTTCCTTTCAATGCAAAATACCTTATCTGGTCATTTACTCTAGATCTTGGCAGATAAAGTAAGTACTAAACACTCAGCTTTTGCACAGTGTCTCAGCCGTCTTTCTTCTTTGGGCGTTTTCTTATTTGCTGTTTTTCTTTTCATTCCCATCTGTTTCCAGATTTATACTGCTATTTTAACCCATGCCTTTCCTTTTATCTCTTTTTAGAGAATATTTAAGTTCCTCCTTTCTGGAAGGACTCTGATTATTCTCTGTATTAATTTTACTATCATGCCATACAGCATGCAGCTTAAAATACACAAAATAGGGACGTGTGTCTGCAAAATTAACGTCACCGAATGAGTAGTTAAAAAATTGTATCTATGGCGCAAGTTTCCCTACGGTTTGTAGGTGCCAACATGTTCAAGTAGGCAGTCCAATTTAACTATAAAAGCTCATTATTTTGACCATCTTACAGCACTACATGAATGCACTATTTAATTATTCTTGTTATGACACACAAGAACAATTTTATAAAGAGGATTATAATCTTTCTTTGTTGTCAGATTTCTTCAAAATATTAGAAAAGTTTTTAGTAATTCCTCATTTATCCTAAAATAAGAAGTGAGTTGAGAAAATGTCCTAGGCTTGATTTTTAAAAGCAGTTTTTCCCTATTTATGTTTTATAAGTTGGTAAACTCTCCAGTTTATTTTGTATAAAAATATTTTTGTGAAAGGACCCCAAAGTGCTCTTGTATTCAGTATCTGATGTTCAAGTAGTATTAAATGAGATTCAGAAATGTGTTTGAGACACAGGAGGGCTGCTTCAGAAGCAGGAAATACAGAGGGAGCCAACCGCTGTTAGAGAGAAAGAGATAAATTCAGCAAAGTGAGGAAACAGTGAGTATTGGGCTCAAATCCTGAGCACCTTTGTAACATTGGAAAGTTTTTGACCATGGAGAAGCCAGTGGGATTTTTGAAGCTGGAGATGTGTGTAGTTTTTAAAGATGAGATTTCTCTCTGTTCTGGATTTACACAACTTGAGAGACTGAGAGGTTGATTTGAACAATCAAAAAACAAAACAAAAAACAACAACAAAACATACATTGAGTCACAGTGCATAAACAGTAGTGATTTGGCCATTTGTGGAAAACATTCTCAAGGTTCTGAGAAACTGTCAGATAGAATAGAAATGATAGCAAATGAGTGTTCACTGTTATCAGTAGCTGAGGAAAAGACTGGAGAAGATCTCAGAGGAAAACAGACAGAATGAGGCTACTTTGAGACATATTTGGAGTCCAAAAAGCACATTTTTAAATTTGGTAGTAGTTTTGTGAGTACCGAATAATTTCTGCTGACTTATCCAGTCATCAGAATTCTTGTCAGCTCCATAGAAAAGTTGGAAAAGGACCGAAGCCTCTTATAGGCAGAGCAATCTAGTAGCAAAGACAAATATTTCAGGCTTTGAAAAGACCTCTGTATCACCTGATCTGCTTCTCTTGTGCTGAGAAAGATTAAGTCTACCTGTACCATTGAGATTGATGTTTGCCTAACAGCTTACAATGATAAAATTAATTGAAGACCTTCAGAAAAGAGGACAAGAAAGAAGCACTGACTATTTATCATCACAGTTTTGTTCTTTATTGAGAATATGTTTCCCTTTCTAATGCTTTTGACCTTTAGCTAATCTAATACCTATGCCCTTCAGAATAAATTGGTAGGTTAGCTAGTCCCAAATTTAAATCAGCTGCTAATGTTCCATAGCTATCTACCTACAGACCTTTTTTGGACTTTATTGGCACCATAAATCTCTGCTGTTTCCTGGACATGTGATGTGCTCTGTACTTATTTTATAGATTCACATTCATATAAATTTTATTTGGATAGATTGTGTTCTGGTAGCAATACTGTGCTTTCCAGCAGACAGTCTTCAGCTGGTAGCTATGGAGTCAGCCAGATGATGCAATCATGTTAAGAGCTTCTGACTGTCCTTGCTTTCTGGTGGAAAGTAAATGTTTGTGGGCCCAGCTTGCTCTCATTGCAGCAAAGAGGTTTGACTTGACTCCGTAGTCCTGTGACATCAAAAGTACATAGAATTTATGGCATGTACATTAAAATCTATGAGAGAAACATACATTGTTCATGAAAAAATACTTTAAATTCCGGATTTTAAATACACTCATATGCAGTTTTAGAATTATAATATTTTAATGAGGAAAATGGAAAATTGGGTCAGGGAGTACTATTAGCTAGAGATAACATTAGGCTGTAAACTTGTAATTTGCTTGACATTAAAACAATGTGGTTTTTAGATAAAGAATTCCAGCCTAGTTTCTTTGCTGTTTGCCAGTGTGATCTCCTGTTTAATTTTGCTTTTCCTCTTTTGGCTTTTACACCTCACAGATAGCGAGATACAGCTGAGGCGAGACATGGTCTTCTGTCAGAGCCTGGTGGCCACAGTCTGTGCGTTTTCAGAGCAGCTGATGGTGGCCTTAAATCAGATGTTTGACAACAACAAAGAGTATGAAATGGAGACACTGGAGGCCAGCAGAAGGTGGTTGGAACAGATAGCCAGTGCGGGTCTTCTCCTTCATTTCCAGTCCCTGCTCTCTCCAAACCTGGTAAGAACTCCTCATGTGTCATGTTTGGTGAGAGTCCCTTTTCGTTCTCTGAACCAGGGACATGGTTAATTAGTCTCAGATGTAAATCTGATTTTCTGTGTCCTTTGTGCTTATCTTGGTACTTAGTTAGCTGCTATTTGGAACAGTTACAATTCTGGTAATTACAGATTTGGGCAACGCTTGGTTGTGATATGGGAAATAAGTTTTCCACAAAGACGGAGTTCTGTTTGCTTTGAGTTAGCAGATAGTGAGTTTACCCTTGACTCCCCACTGCTGTTGTAGCTGTTCCCTGGGATTAAATGTAGTTTTGGTGATTAGCGGAACTTCATTTTGCAATAAGCAACAATACAAGATAAATAAAATACCTGGTTTAGGTAATTTTATCACCCTTTGCCCTAAAAGACTATAGGTGTATAGTAGTTGAAGGAGTAAACATGCTGGTCTGTTTTGCTCCTGTCGTATGAAAAAATCCTTGTAGCCTGTCAGAGTAATTGGAAATCGGCTGTTTCTTCACAAGGCTTGGCAAAGAGCCATGGCTTAAGAAACAATTAAAAATGGGACATGGCTTTGTAGTCCCTTAATCCTCAGTTATCCAAAGTGCTTCTTTAGCTATTTAAGATGCTTCTCACACTAGACTGGTTCCTGCTAACCAGAGGAATTGTGAAACAGTCTGCATAGCCTGTTCTGTGACAGTCTTCTACCTCTGGAGTTGCTCACTAAAAATAAAACTCCATGTAAACAACATATGATGTTCTTAGTATCAAAGATGTTCTTTCCTCTCCTTGTCTTTTATGTCAACTTGTCAGCAAATTGCTGACAAGCTGACGTAAGAAACTTTAGAAGCAGAAGAAACCAATACAAATAAAGGTATTTCTAAAACACAGTCATAAAGTCTTAGTCTATGCTACTGTTGCAGAGCACTGACTTAAGCCAGTGTGACCAACTACCTCACAGGTAGCTGTGGTGCATGGGTTTGCATGGCTTACAAACATGTGTGCAGCTTACAAACAGATATAGTCAGGGCCTCACAGAAACAGGGGAACTCTTTATCCACGTGAGGAGCATGTGAAGAAGGTGCTGTCTGGGAAGGTTGGACTCATGTCTTGTGTCCCAGATGCTTTTTGACAACACGTAGCACCAACAGGTGGTGCAATACTTAGAGTTCAAGAGCAAATTCCATTGGTACCTGTCCAATGTTTTTCCATGTGCTTTGCTGTTATGTTATTACAAAGCAACTGTTGTCTTTGCAGCTCTGAATAATGATATTTTTTCTTTTGAGATTGCAGTGATTTCCTCTGGAGTGAAAATGTGTGCTACTCAACTATTTTCACATAATCAGATATCAGCAGTATGCATTGTCCAATTGAAAATAAAGTTCAGTCTTTTCTGCCCAACAGTTTTTAATCAAGGGAAATGTATTTAAAGGCAGCTTTTTCAATACTTTCTCAGCAATATTTGGCTTACAAATGATCTGTGTTATTTTAAACAAGGGTATTTGAAGGAAATTACACTCATTATGGCCAGATTCAGTAAAGAATGAGCAGTTGTGCAAGAGTTTCCCACGCTGCTCTATGGTATTCAGACTGTTCTGCTGACAGAATCACTCTGTCCATAGACTTCATAAATTGAACCAGAAGACAAGATATTCCTAGCAGATTTGCTTTTTCATAAGTACAAGGGGGAATGCTAATTCACTATATAGATCAGAGAAAATCATGGGATTTTTTCTTCTGTTCTATCATTCTGTAAGCTATAATTTATTGTCAATTTATGGGCAGCTACTTATTATTCTTTGCCATCCTACTGTTTCAGTTCTTAGTGGGGGAAAATGCATGCTTCAGATTTCCTTTTGGCTCTTGCTAATCTAAGGATTAGCAAGAGCCCAGAAGAGGGCTGTATAAGGAGTAGAATTATTTTAAGTGATTATTGATTTAAGCTATAATTGGTCTGCATAGTTAACTCAAGATAAACATAATTGTAAATTACTATTTTCCTTTTTAAAGGTTCAGTTAAGTGTCTTGAGAAATCCTGGATCTCTTCAACTATCTCTTTAGCTCAAGGGTACACAGAGTGTACACAGAGTACACAAATGAATGTACTTCATTTGTGCCTTGAGTTTTGTAGGTGAAGTGCAAGTCATCCTGAGCTGTAATTTCTCTGAACTTCTGGTTCAATTATTATTATTGGTGCTTAGAGTGGACACAATAAACTCTTATATGTTGTTCATAAATGAAATCCTAAAGTTATGGAAATTTTAAAAGAAAATTGCTAAAAATTTATAGTTTTCACATTTCCCTTCTCTTGCTTTACAAGATAGACCTGGTGGTAAGACTAGGTGTTAAAATCTGGTGTCTTACAGAATAATGACAGAATGATTTGATTAAAAGACATGAGAAATAATGGTAGCTATAAATTACCTATTAATTTACTGTATGATGTGATAACATTAATTTTAATAATCTTGAACTAGTAATAAAATGGAAAATGCCAATAGAAACAAAGATATTTACCTCATCTAGGAGTTAAATAGATTATACACTGCAGCAGTGAAACGTTGTGCAACACTCTGTAGTTAATTTTATGTCCTGCTCTCTTACATTATTTCTGGTAGGGAAAACATCTGGCTGAAATGACCTTTCCATTTTTTTTTTTTTGGGCTTTTTTAGGCTGATGAACAAGCAATGCTAGAAGATACACTGGTTGCATTGTTTGACTTGGAAAAAGTTACTTTCTACTTCAGACAATCAGAGCCAGAACCACTAGTTGCAAGTGAGTAATTAATATCTGGGTTTTACTGGTTTTGTAACATTTTTTGTTCCTAGAACATCACCTCCCACAGGGAATCTTATTATAATTTGGAATTATGGAGAATAAGTAGATGTACGGCTCTCCCGATACTCCTAGAGGTACTGAAATACAGCTATCATCAGTGACAATGCAGAATCATTATCTGGCAATGTCAGTAACCTTGGGGGCAAAATTGTTTGCTGAATTTTCCATTGGGAGTATGTGACTGCATCAGGAAAGTCCCTGGAAGACCCAGCTGTTGAAGAAATGTGTAAAAATAGCTGGAAGGTCTTGGTAGGGAAATGCAACTGATATGAGATGAAGAGGCATAAACCACACTTCATTTTGTTGTGTGAAAAATAAATAACTCTTTGAAAAGAGTTCCTTGAAAGGACAAGGCAGGCACTATTAGGATTGCTTTAAACTGGGCAAGGAGCTTTCTCTGAGACCTGCTGCTGCAGACAATCAGGGTCCTGAACCCTTCCTCAGAAAACTTGCCCAACTCAGCAGGAAAGGACTGACTTTGCAGTCTGCTGTTCATATGCTTTGCTCATTTTCAGCCATTCCTTTATTAATATATGTTCAGCCAGTAGATACTTTCCTGCAGTGAACTTTGTTTAGTGAGCAAAAAGGCCTCGTTTTTTCCTGTCTCATAAGTCCCCTGGGAAGGGAGGAAAGCATGTCTGCTTCACATCAAGCCCTTCTGAAACAATTCCTTTGCTGGATTAAGACCACACTGGAGAGAACTTCTGCAATAACCAAAACCAGAAGACACAAAGCTACTCCACAAAGCTGCCTCTGATTGGGAGAATTCAGTAGCACAGGGCTGATAGTCAGGTAGGATTTAGCCTGTGTAAGACCATAGTTATTTTGATTTGATTCAAGTATGGCCCTTGCTCAGTGTTTTATAAAGAAGCCCTGCTAAACCAGGTAGCAACATGGAAATGCAGTTCCAGGAGGGCCTTCTAATGTGGAGTTAGTGCTGTACTCATGTCATGAACTGTTCATATTGCAGGATCTTTCAACTGAGGTGTCTGTGCTAATAAACAGAAACCCCACATGTTGAAGAATTGTAATGAATTCTGTATTTTCTTTTGGTTTAAATGCTGCCACCACAGTCACTCTGACTATGCTTACAGTAGTCAAGAACTGGCAAAGTTTTTTTTTCAGTTATGATTCTGCACAATCAATAAGAGAAAAGGAGTCTTTTTCTTATTACTATAAGTAGTGAAAGATGTTCCCTTGGAATCTTTGCCATTTAGGTACAATGTGATTTATGCTCACAGTAAAAAAACTGTGTAATAATAGTACTAATGCAAGTCATTGTGTTTTGTTGTTACTGTTTTTAACTTGCAGACTTATCTATGGAAACAATGTATAATGAAAAATACTGAATGTTTTGTCTGCAGTGATTTTTTTTCTAACTGCGTGAATTTTGTGTGCAACGGTTTCTGGAAAAGAATGTTATTGCTTACAATGAAATTGTAACACTGACTGTATTTTTAGATGTACCAATCACATACCAAGCAGAAGGAAGCCGGCAAACACTGAAGGTTTACTTCTACCTTGATGGTTACCATTTCGAGCAGCTTCCGCAAAGGCTGAAGAATGGAGGAGGATTTAAAATCCACCCTGTACTTTTTTCACAAGGTAATTTGATGTTAAATTCATCCTGCCCTGCTTTTTTCACATAGTACCTAACTCTCTTTAAACTCCCACTTATTTACTCTGATTTGAATCCTCTGTAGTCATAAGGGTACAATGCTTATATTTAGATGTTGTTTAATGTGGGCATTTATTGAGGACTTTGAATTAAAATATAAATTGAAGAAATTCTGATGTCTGTAATAAAAAAAGAGAGGCATGGTTATAAATTTCTAAATTTATGCCAGTTACATGATTCTAACCACCAAGAATGAATCTTCATTTATCAATACTATTTTGTTCTTTTTAGCCATTAATGGACAATAGTCAAGCCGTGAAACTTGCCCTTAAAAGTGTTTTGCTTTTAAATGCTATCATAATCTTTTCCCATTAGTTCATATTTGAGGACTAAACTGTTATCCCGTTGAGAATTCTGTCTTCTGAAATGTTATGAAGAGTTAAATAGCATTTTCAGGCTTATGTAGTTATTGCCCTGCAAACATTACAAAGTGAGGAATGATGGTGCTGATGCTCAGACTGTTCATAAATTACAGGCAGCCTGCATTAGCTGCAGTGTCATTACAGTCATCAGGAGCATGAAGTTTGCTCCACTGAAATGGTGAATGGGAGCTGCTGATTGCCTTGAGCTGCCTTTGATTTCACAGGGAGCTGAAAATACTCCATACCTTGTGAAAGGCTTCCAGGGTTTGTGTGGAATAGGCAGAAGTCACGCATACAAATGAAGTTTTAGAGGGGAGCTTGGTCTCTGATAGACAAGGAGGATGTAAAAGGAAATAGTGCATAGAAACATAAATAAATAGCTGAACTTACTACAAAGTTAAAATGCACAATTTTTTAAAAATAAGATCCCTGGATTTAGATTTTTAAACAAACTAATGAAGACCTTGGTGGTTTTCTTATGAACAGATTGATTTCAGTCATAGGGAGAAATGAGAAAACTGAGCAGGAGGCAAATTTCAGTAGAGCAGACAAAAAAAGCACTTGAAAGAGAACAGAAAATACCTTGGTTCAGCCAAATTCTTGGAAATACTGTATTTTTTAGATTGGGGAGGGGATTTGGGTGTGCTACAGGATTTATTTAGCAAAATTTTTTCCACTTCTGTTTCCAGTAGCCCAAAAAAATTTGATTCTTAGGATAAGCATCTCTGTAGTCAGCTAAAGGAAAAGGATAAGGATCCATTCAAGTGTTTACATCTGCTTAATATTTTTCAGTAGAATGGAAAGTTTCTTCTTTCTTTATCATATCAAATTTCTTTAATTTTCAATCATCATTCTCTAAAATGATCCATTGGACTCCAAGAATAAAGATTATTGGATAAGTCTTTAAATCCTAGTGTAAAAATCATTGTTTGGATGGTTTTTTACCTCATTAATGAGTGGATTGGGATTCTATTTTTTACTTCTTTCCTATGAGGTTTGGCTGACCTGCCATCAAACTGACTCAGTAGATTCTCATCTGTAACTGAAACTTATTAGCTACTAATGTAGAAATCTTATTTAAGTTTCTTTGTGAAGTGAATTTTTGCTCCCCCGATCTAAATATAGGTAAGTTGTTTCCTGCCTAAAATACAATGGTTGATGATATTTTCAAATGGAACATTCAAAAAATCATGGTTTTGGAATACTTTGTCAAAGGCAGGGGTCAGTGCCCATCAGACTGTTTATCTCTGTGTTTCTCTATTCTGAGTGTCATAGCTCCATGCCTAAAATTACAAGTCTACATATGTACAAGATTGACACTATAATATTCTTTTGAAGTTTTTTGTTGTTTACCCAGGCTGTATTATCTATCCCTCCATTTGTAAAAAACAGTTTTGTTCAACCACATACCCAAGTGTGTACACATTCATAAAGATCCTTGTTTGCAGGACTGGGGCTGAGGATGTTGAGATATTGATATTGGCATTCAGATTTGTCTATTTCCTACATTAGATTTGAGATCTCAGCAATAAATTTAAAGACCCTATTTAAAATGAAAATTCTGTTTACTTAAAATTGTCACATAATGTCTTAGTTATGTATAGCTCTGAATTTTTTTTAGTTTTTCATAGAGTATTAGAATAATTCAGACTGGGAGGGACCTCAGGAGATCTCTATTCCAACCTCCCACTCATAAGAGCAACAGCTGTGCCATGAAACCAGGTGGCTGGGGTGACTAACAAGTAGGATCTTGCAAGCACCAAGGGGCAGAAACTGTACAACCTCTTGGGCAGCCTGTTACTCTACTTGACTGCCCTAGTGGTGAAAAAGTATTTTCTTTCTATAGAGTTGAAACGTCTCTTGTTTCAGCTGGTGTGGATTGTCTCGTCATGCCAGCTCGTACCATTGTGAAGAGCCTGGCTCTTTATGCAGCCCTGTAATCCACTGCTTGTCCCAGTTTGGCACTAGCTGCTAACTTGTCCTACCTCCTCCATGTCAGTGATAAAGACACTGAACAACAGAGGTACCTGTGATGCTCTGCTTGCAGTGGGCCCCTGGGCAGACCCTGTCCCATTAGCTACTACCCTTTGATTCCATTCCCCCAGGCTAGTTCCCAATCACTTATTCTGTGCCTTCAGACCATAATATCCTATTTCAGATTAAAGGATACCATAGAAGGAAAGCTTCCTTACAAAAGAACTTTCTAAGATACTGGGTAGAAAAATGTTAAACCCTTCAGAGAGGGCAGGGACAAAGCACACAGCATGTGTGTCCCTTCCTGCACCTGTGAGCGTGGCCCCAGAGAGGCACAACTCTGTGCTCCTGCCAGTCCTCACAGATGACTGAGTTTCCCGGTTGGATAATCTAATTGAATAAAACCAACTTCATGCCAGTAAAATAAGCAGTAGGGATTATCAATTCTGTTTGTGTTAACATGCTGTTATAAATGGAGTTCAGTGGATATTTTTGTTGAGCTTTCTGGTGTGACTTAGTACCAAAGAAGAATCAAGTCTGACAGGGGAAACTTAATATTTTTCACACAGAAGTGGAATTACAAACTGTGAAAGCACAGAAGGGGAGTGCAATTTGCATGTTCTTTCACAATGAATGAATTATTTATTAACTGGTCATATTAAGCAATACAAGCAGAATTAATATTCTGTGTGCAGCTGAAGCTGTAAGGCAGCAGCATGTTTCCATGAAAACTCTGCTTATGGCTTGCATTTTCTGATAGGGTGATGAGTTCTTAGAATGTGTTTGGATTACTAAAGTGGCAATGTTCCTAATTGTAAAGCTTTTAACACATTTCCACAAAAAAAGTATGTTTCACCAAGAGTTGGGGTTTATGTTATAGTGTGCTTGACCTCTTAAAGTGGAGATCTTAATTTTTCCAGTCCAAATTTTCATGAGAATCCTTTTATTAAAATTTCTGTTTAGTTCCTGAGTTCTTGTAGCAAGATTCATCCTTGGTTTGGTGAAATGAATACAACAAAGGTGGACACAGACAAGTATTTGACTTCACTTACGCTGAAAAGGAACTTCTAGGCCGTTTTCAGAGATCCAGCTAGAAGAAAGTATTCAAATTATCCGTAGGTATAACTATAGGAACCTCTAGGTAAGGCGCTCTGTGCTCTGCATCTCCCAAAATTGGGCTTCATGAGAAGTTATTAGGTCTCCCTTTGTGGAAGTTACATTGATCCTTTATTTCCTCTACCCCAGCTCATTCTACTGTTTTCTTCCAGGATATATCAGAATTAAACCCCACATTTGCATTCAAAAGGCAGGAATACTTTAATTAGAGCAAAGGAACTCAAATTAGTGCTCTCCTTTATATTTTCCACAGGGCAAGAAATACAATTTTTCTTGTAAATGAAATCTTTAAGAGAAATCTCTGCGAATTTGATGACATATGGAAACAGCTCAGCAATTCACAGTAGGGTCACAGCCTCAAGGTTAAAAAGTAATTCACTTGTGTGTGAGCAAAACTACAAAGAAGGCAATTACTAAATATTTAATACTGATCTTTCTCTTTTCCACTCTCTTTTCTCTTTTCACAGCATTGGAGAGCATGGAAGGATACTATTACAGAGACAGCGTCTCAGTGGAAGAATTTCAAGCTCAGATTAATGCTGCCTCACTAGAAAAAGTCAAGCAGTATAATCAGAAACTACGGTGGGTAATAAACCAACATTCCTGGAATTAGCTTACAGAGTTCTGTTTTTCAATTCAGTTTCTGTGACACAGCTTTAAGCTGAAATGTGTTGTATGGTGGTTGGCTTTTGGTTCATGATTCAATAAGATCCAAGATTCATGATTCTGACTTTTCTGATTTCTGCACTGTTAAGTTACTTTTACAAAAATTGTTTTCTCCTGAAATTTTTAGCTCCAGTTCCCTCCAGGTTGTTGTACTAATGCATATAGAAAAGGAAAGGTCTACTCGATCACAAGTGGAGTATCAGAATTGCTATGCATTATGATCTGATTTTATAGAACATATTTACCCATATTTACCTAATTTCTACAGAGTAGGACTTGAAAAATAATGTTCTTTTCCTGTTCTTTCTCCTCACACCCCACCATACTAATGGGAATACAGACATATTTGGATACCTGCATCAGCAATGGCTATGGAGTACAGAGTGCATACTTGCCAGTATATGTAGAAATTATGCAACTGTGTGTTTTGGTACATATTTCATTAAGGATTTGCATATAAAGACAGAATTTCTATTACACAAAATAATCTATTAGTTATGAAGTGAAGTAAGGAAAATGGGTACATAGATCGCTCTTGTGTCTCACCGTGTCTGGGCAAAACACCTGTTTGAGTATTCTTACTTACCACATGAGTTGAAGAGTGCAAAAGAATGTGGTAAAACCACATCTATTCACTTCTAAAATTCTTGAATTGGATGGAAATGTCATTTCACCAGGACGATTAGGCAGTTTATAAAAGCAGCAAAGAACAGGAGTTAAAAAAAGCTCAAGGACAATGGAGAAGGGGAAGAAGATAAATGAGGGTCTCTTTGCAATTCCTTCACCTGTTGGTCCTCTCTCTGTGGAAGGTTTTCTTCACAGATCTTGCAAAATTATTTATCTTATTTGTTATTAAAGCAGTGGGAGTTCTAGATCTGTTTTAATCTAAGCAAAAGCTATTTTAAAGCCAATTACATTCAGTAAGTGTGGTATATTTGGTTTTTTCTGTGTGGCATCTCTGTCAGTGCACTTGTATGTCAATGACAAATGTATTTATTTAGTCGGTTTTCCATCTTCTTGTATTCACACTTCCTATTTGGGACAAAAAGTGCCTCCTGAGTATTTATGTGACAAGGCTTATGTTATAAATCAATTTTACAGAGCACTTTGGTCGTGCCAGTGTTTGGCCTAGATGAAATCAGCTAGTGTTGGAAAGAGATTCTATCAGTTAGACAAGCCAAGACTTTTTGTGTTGGTTTTTTTTTCTATGAATAGGGCAAATTTAGCCTCCCATGAAATCCTTAAAATAAATTCTTCCTGACTCTATGCTGTAGTGTTCCTTGACCTTGCTTACCTCATGAGTTAGGTCCTCCAATCATGCTGTGCCTGTAATGAGGTACATTCCTCTTTACAGTGTTGTGACTCACAGCTCTGAGGAGTTGCTAAGCTTCAAGGCCTAGTTTTATAAGAAGTTGCCATGAAAAACTTATCATTAACAAAAATTACCATGGGTATCTCTGCCCAATCAGAAGAACAGGAAAAGAATTGATGGTTTTTTTCAGCTCTCTAATGTCTGACTAGAACATTCAGTAATTGATTGGTTTCCTTTCTGGTGAACTCTACTCATTTCTTAACTGCAGCACAAACAGCTTCAGGAAGTAACTGACAAAATGTGAAGAGCAAAAAGAGAAAAGCAGATGCTTCATTCTTGTTCTGCTATTTGCTAGCCTGTGTAGGTGTTTGGCCAGGAGAATATAATGAAGTAACTACTGCAGCAAAAGATATTAACATTTGGGTAATTGCTCTAAAGAAGAACAAAAAATGAAATTGAATATTCCCTGGAAACATACTCAAGTGCAATAATACTAAAACTCTTCACGTGGAAGAAATCCTGTGTGCAGCACCTCTTAATCAGTAATAAAATAAGTCAATAGACAGACATACAAGCATAGGTCATTCTTTCTCCATAAAAAAGTAGTGTGCTTCTTGCTTGTTAGATGACCATCTGATGACCATTTTATAATCCCTCCATCACTACAGCAGCCAAAAGCAAGTGGGAGCAACAGATATGGAAAAGGTAGTGGGAGAAGAGCATGGGGACTAGTGGGAAAGAAAGCAATGTCTGGCAGTGACACTGCAGCCAAGGCACTCATTGATGAGAACTCAGGAAACAATTTCAGCTTCTCTTATCCCTGAGGCATTGAGTTAATAATGCTCCAATAATATTGTGAAATAAAAGAGACCCCTTGGTTGTGTATGGTCCCAGTTGCAAACAGAGATGTTGGCCTGGCTTGGTATGTACCCAAGCAGGAGAGTAAATTATAAAATGAGTAGTATCTTTGCTCAGCTGTCTCTTAATTTCTTGTAGTAAAGCCTTGTAAATGTTTTAGTACATAGAATATTTTTGGGTGATGGATCTCATACTTATGTGTGCTTTAAAAGGATTAATTTACAGATTGTTTATTTGAATGAATCAAAAGATGTATTAGGAAATCTCTAGTCGATTTCAGGAAGGAGAGCCATTAAGTCAAGAAACAGAACCTTTGCTTTTACTGCAGAGGTCATTCATAACACTGACCAGCTTTTCCACAGTATCAGAACTGATGCAATAAATCCAGGAGCAAAATTGTCCTCTTTGACACTGATTTGAGCATCATAAGAGCTTCTGTCTTTCATGGTTCTTGCTCTGGGGCTTTTGCAAATACTACCTCAGCTATGAAATAGTCATTGATAAGATTATCATTTTTATGAGAATGCATGAAAGACAGTTGAAAATTGGTTACAGAATTTCATGCTTTTGTGGAATGGAGGAAATGTCACTCCATCTTCTGCAATGGACTTAACCCCAGCTATATGAATTTTATTAGTAATATAAGGGAACTTCTGTTCTAAGATAAGCTCAAGTTGAGTTCTTCTACCATTCCTGAGGCAACATCCTCTACACCAGCCGTATGTAGAAAGTCCTATATTGAAATAAAGATGTTATATGAAATTTCAATCTGCTGAGAAATTTTCAGAAAATTCCTAATCATGCTGGATTTTTTTAAATTGCACTTATATTTATAGTTCACCAATTCAGTTTCTGTGACACTGATAAGGAAAATAAAGTTATGTTCAAATTCTGTTTGAGAACTGACCTGGTGCTAGTAGTTGCCAGCAATGTAAATTGAACCTTATCAAATTGTTTGCTAATGAGAAACATTCAGTATATCCAAGGGAAAGTAATTAGGTCAGCAGAGATTTTCTTGATCTTTATTACTATGTGTTTGATAGCTCAGCAGTTGTCTTCTAATTTAGAAGTGGACTAAAAAGAACTTGTGTATCTGACCACTATGGAGGTCAGTGTTAAGTGAGACCTTTCTGTATTCTCCTTCCTCCTCCTGCTTGTCCCCATCTTCCTCCTTTGGTACTCCTTGACTTTCAAACAGGCTTTTTTTTCATCCTGAACCAATCCTTTTGCTGTTACAGATACCAGACATTATTTTGCTTCAACAGTGCAGGACACAATGGTGTTCAAACCCATAACTACTCCAAATGCTGATAGGAATAACAAAATTTCACAATTGCACTATATTTATTCAGACTGCTTGGTTGATTTAAGCATTGTCTTGCAAGTCTTGAGTCATGTAATTGTAAAAATGGGAGGGTAAACTTAAAGCAGTCGTGCTTCAAAATTACAATTTAAGCATTATTTGTTTAAAATACATTCTGTCCTTTGAATATGGTCTTCATAACTGGTAAAGGTCTATTTCCTGCAGTAAAGTTCAATATGTTAGCTCTTACTGCATTGCACAAAAATAAATCTTATGGCTGTGATGGTCAGATTGTTTGTGATGCAAGCCTGTTGGAAGCTGGGACAGACCCTGACAGACAGGTTAGCTGCATGGCCATAGCTCAGCCACTCTTTGGACTGAACCATGACTTCAAAGTAAAACATTTAGTTGGGTATGAGAACAGTTTTTATGCTTAGAGAAATAAAGTTTGGGGTTAGCTTCCTGCAAAAAGTAAGCCATTTTTGAAAATGGACTTTCAGTGTCAGAATGAAAACTTGTGTAATGTTTGTCCAAGTTATTTTATGTTTGGACTTGCTGGCCCAGGTTGGGAACTTGAGTGTGCAGTAGGAAGCTTGCTCTTCCAGTCTTCCTGTCTCTGTATTCGACATTTTATCAGAATAAACTTTTTTTTTTTCTCTTTGTGATGTGAATTCTCCTTCTGGGTAAAAGCAGTCCCTCCTATGACATTCTATTAAAATGCAGTTTTCTACAGGTGCTTCTGGCTAGTTGCTTAATCAGAGAAGTCCAAGCACATCTATGCTTTAAGAGGTTTTTTTTTCTGGATACGTCTGTGCACATAAGGGATGTGTCACAAAGGCAGAAAGGATATTCAGAGCACAGGTCACTCAGCAGGGTGCAGGGCTGTGGCTGTACCCAGCCTACTTCCAGCTTCTGTGTCTCTGCAGTGTGCTTCACTTTCATTGTTGACTGCAAGAGCAAACCATGGTGGTCTATAGGTGCTGAAAACTGCACATCAATATATGTGATTGGATTCCAAAACTGTCTGCAGATAATTTTTAGCTAATAAGAAATCAGAGAAATTAGTGGCTTTTAGATACATGAAGATTTTTAATGCTTCTTCAGAAATGTGTGCTCTCATTTAGACATCTAAACACCTTCAAAATTTGTTTTTTGATGTTATGGTGTCTAGGATTGGGAACGTACAGAGGAAATGAGAAAAATAATAGATGAAGGTGAGGTCAGGGGAGTTCTGCTTTTCCATTAATTTTCTCTTATCCTCAGCATGGCACTTTCTTGTGACACCCCTGATTATATGATGACCCAGTTCTTTACTCCAAAGATAGGATCATGCTGTGGGAAAGACAGCTGAGGGTTGCTGTATGTCCCCACCACTGGTGTGGGTGCTAATTACCACTGTGCAGTAATTAACTCGCCTGTGCATCAATAGAGAAAGTCTGGAAAAAATGTTCCTTCCTTCCTGCCTACCATTCTGTGTGATTTGGAACTATTCTTTGAAGTCAGCTGTGTCCAGGGTTATTGGCAGCTACTTCTGTAGTCTGTTGTACAGCCATAATAGAAGAAAAATTAAAGCAAGCAGTAAACAGGGGGAAAAAAAGCGGATTTTTTTGAGTTTTCTTGGTTTTTTGTTGGGTTTTTCTCCCCATGTTGCTGCTTTCTTGGATATCTTTTTAGGAGGTAAATGCAAGTCTGTTATGCTAAGGAAGTAATTATAATCAGTGAATCTAATGACAAATGGTTTAGCGAACTACCCTCATTACATTGAACATCTGATTACACTGAATGTAATATTTGTCATTTTAAAGAGTTTAATTTACAATGTAACTTCAAACAATTTTTCTGTCTGAAGCCTCCTGTATTTATTTTATGTTATAAGTAGTCCTCCACAGAGCAATGGCAAATTTAATTGAATTCTTTATTCAGGGATACTATTAATGAGGTTTTCATGTTGTTGGATTTTCTTGTTTCTTTTAATTTTCAGAAAAATAAGAAAAGGAAACTATTTCTGCCCCTAGAATATCTGCAAACATGGAACAAAATCTGTCTGAGGAATGCAACTTCTTTTTTATTTATACACACATGTATACACGCACAACAGCCTCTCAAGCTGCAGGCTTCTTGGCAGGACAATGTTTTTTGTATCCTGTATAATTTAGTCAGGCAGAAAATAGATGTGATGGCACTCATGGCTTCAGGCTGAACTAAAATTCTCTAATAGTTGCTTTGCTATAAATAAGTTACAATGACATAAAGGGTGTATCCACTTAAAGGTAGTTAATTACTATGAAAAAAAGAAACAAAATGATGAAGCCTCAAGGCAATGCCTGCATTATTAAAAAGGCTAGATCTTATGTCAATTCCTGTAGTAAATACATTTAAATCCACCTGAAGGCTGACAGATTCCTTGTCCCACTGTTTCCAGTGGAAAGTTTTCTCAAAGCAATTGCTCAATTGGCCAAGAAGCTGATGTTGCTTGTCCTTGTGCTACTCTTGTCCTGTGATGAGTCTCTCCTTCATGTCTGTTCAGGTCAGTGAGTGACATATTAATGGGCAACTAACTGTTTCTGTCATTGCCATCAAATTTAGAAGAGTGACGTGAGAAGACTTATGGGTTTCAGAGAGTGATTCTGTGAAAGTATTTTCTTTTTGTTACAGTGAGATATTTCCAAATCACATAGAAAAACTGGTTTCCTGTGTTCCATACTATGTATTTGATACACAGCTTTGTGTTCAAAACAGCAGCAGTAAACCTGGACTGCAATACTACATAGACAAATTTATCATGTATTTTATATGACTATAAACACTGGAAATCTAATGACTAGATTTCCAGTTATTTCCATAGTTCCAAATGTCTAGAAATTTGTGACATAACTCTCTCTAAATGCAGTCTTTATGAAAGAGAAATTGAAAATTAGGCATTCACTCTGAAGAATATAACAAAGAAATAATAGCTAAGTTTGTCTCCTGATGAACTTAGTGAGAAGTACTTTAGATAGAACAGAAATTAAGATTCATTGCATCTTAGTGAAGCAAGACCAGAGAGAGAATAGAGAGATCCTGGGAAAAGTAAATTAAATTTGTCTAGCTGGTCTAAAAGATATTACCAGATGGCTTGAATTTAGCTTTGGGATTTTTTTTTTCTTTTTCCATGCTGTGCTCATTCTGTGAATGTAAATTAATTGTTTCTTTAGACTTTTGGCAGAATAGGATCAGTATTTATTATTGGTAGTGTTCTGTAATTGAAAATTATGAGTCTTTGTAGATTATATGTACTGACTCTTTGGTCCCTGAGGTGGACATCAGGTTCATCCTGCTTTATTTATCTGCTGCAAGCACAGAGAATGTCTATCTGCAGTGATCAGAGGTGTGGAGCCTTTTTTCACTCCTGGTCACTGATAGGAATCCAGCCCAAGGCTGCAGTAGTCAAAACCTTAACCACATGGTGAATATTTGGCATGTTGTCTCTTTTAACAGTGTATTCCATGTCTGGAATATGAGGAGCTAAAAAGGAGGCATCCATTGTCTGAAAGAGAAATGTGGACAAAATTACTTAGCATTATTTGGTTCAGTGTGGATTTGGCTATTTTGACAGTGGTGGGAAAAGCAGGAAGGCAGCAGTAACTGGTCTGTGGTCAAAGAACTTCCCTTTCACATCACAAATAGGATGATTTTAAGTGCTCTTGGATGTAGGTAAAGACACTGGAGACTAAATTCTGGAACACAGGTGTAACGTGGGCAGTGTTATGTAGAACAAACTGGATCTTTTTTTCCTTTTTTATTGTCATCCGTGACGTTGTGTCTTCACATTTCTATGCTCACATTTATGCAATCCCCTGCTTTTGTGTTTACAAAGGTTTAAGAGTAGGGCTGTGAAAGGCCTGCTTCGATAGTAGGACTGTTGCTTTGCAAGCATCCTGCTCTTTCTACCTCAGATACTTGTGCTCATTCTAGTGCCAATTGCTCAACATACCTTACTCATAGGCTGAAGATAGTTTAAATTGGTGGGAGACCAGTACTTTAGCCAGATGCTGCAGTCTTGCGAGGAAATGAGGAGCATTATGAAGATTCCTCCCCTTACTTCAAGAGTCTAGTTTCTTGGGAATTTGGTTTTCAAGAGTTGAAAGTTTGTGTTGGGTTCTTCAGCTGTTTCCCCAACTCGGGAGGGAACTTACCCCCAGGGCCCTTTGGAGGCAGTTCCCCCTGAGTTCTCTGGCAAGGGTGAAAAACGAGCAAGACTCTGGATTTTCTCTGTTCCCGTTGTTTATTCTTTTCTTATCTTGGGATTGATGTACTGTCTGCACCAGTCTCAGCACGACAAAAGCAAGGCACAAAATGGATGCCCGAGTCCCAAAATCAAGGCCTTTTAAAGATACTGAACCCAATTACTGTTTAACACGTATATTGTTTTTACTTCACTACCAATAACTTCTGCTAATCTACACACGTAACAATTATGCTGCTACCATCTCTAACCAATGACTTTGTGCCAACAATGCAAAAGAAAATGGAGTGGAAGAAGAACAAGAAGGAGATGGGGCAACACCCTAAATCCTCCATCTTGTCTTCCATTCACTCTTATACTAAAATCCTAAAACACAAAATTCTTCACCTAGTGACAAACTATTACTACTACTGCTATCTACATCACACTCTTATGTTCCAACTCATCCCAAAGCCTTGGTAATTTGTCCCAGGGACGAAGGTTAAAAGCAGTGTCTGACCAGGTGTCAGGGCTCTCTAAAACAGGCAGGGAAATATTCCCTGTGCCCCGGGTTCCAACAGTTTGTGTCTCTGCTATACTCCCAGTCTAGTCCACTAAAGCAGATGCCAAGGACATAAAGGACTGCCAAGAAAGTCCTTAAGTTTCATTTCTTGAAATTTTCTTAATATCCCTCCCCACTAGTAAGTATTTAAATGTACTAAACCTGATTAGTTTTTCTCTTTTCTATGTATTGTTCTTGTCTCACCATACAGCCACAACCCCTTCACCAAAGCCGGCGCTATCTCCCACAATAAAGGGAAATAATAGTTGTCCTGTTTCCAGCCAGGACAGGGTAAATTTTTGCAGTAGCCAGGAGGGACATGGCTATGACCTGGAGATTGTCCTATACCACCTTCAACCATTGCCAGGGGCAGGGGAAGGGAGTGTCTTCCAAGGAGAAGAGGTTCCTTCTGGTGGAGTAAATGTGCTGGTCCTGAGCCAGAGGGAGCTGTGGGGTGGCAGCGGTCAGATTGTGGGCTCCACAGAGAGCATTTTTGTGTGGAAATCCCTCTCTCTTTTGTACACTTTTGTCATTATAGATTTATTTAGGTTTGGAAAAGACCTTTAAGATTGAGTCCAACTGTTAACCCAGCACTGCCAAGTCCAGCACTAAACCCTGCCCTTGATTGCCATATCTACACATCTTTCAAATACCTCCAGGGATAGGGACTTAACCATGTCCCTGGGCAATCTGTCCCAGTGCTTGACAACCCTTTCAGTGGAAAAATTTTTTTCCTAATAACCAGGCTAATCCTCCCCTGGCACAAATTGAGGCCATTTCCTCTTGCTCTGTCACTTGTTGTGTGGGAGAAGAGGCAAACCCCCAACTCATTACAAGAAGAACAATAAGGTTNCATGGCTATGACCTGGAGATTGTCCTATACCACCTTCAACCATTGCCAGGGGCAGGGGAAGGGAGTGTCTTCCAAGGAGAAGAGGTTCCTTCTGGTGGAGTAAATGTGCTGGTCCTGAGCCAGAGGGAGCTGTGGGGTGGCAGTGGTCAGATTGTGGGCTCCACAGAGAGCATTTTTGTGTGGAAATCCCTCTCTCTTTTGTACACTTTTGTCATTATAGATTTATTTAGGTTTGGAAAAGACCTTTAAGATTGAGTCCAACTGTTAACCCAGCACTGCCAAGTCCAGCACTAAACCCTGCCCTTGATTGCCATATCTACACATCTTTCAAATACCTCCAGGGATAGGGACTTAACCATGTCCCTGGGCAATCTGTCCCAGTGCTTGACAACCCTTTCAGTGGAAAAATTTTTTTCCTAACAACCAGGCTAATCCTCCCCTGGCACAAATTGAGGCCATTTCCTCTTGCTCTGTCACTTGTTGTGTGGGAGAAGAGGCAAACCCCCAACTCATTACAAGAAGAACAATAAGGTTCCCATGAGCCTCCTTTTCTTCAGGCTAAACAACCCCAGCTCCCTCAGTTGCTCCTTGTAAGACTTGTGCTCCAGGCCTTTCTCCATCTTCATTGCCCTTCTCTGGACGTGGTCCAGCACCTCAAGGTCTTCCTCATAGTGAGGGCCCCAAAACTGAACACAGGATTGGAGGTGTGTCCTCACCAGTGCTGAGTACAAGGGTGTCAGGACCTTACCAAAGGGTAGGGCTTACTGAGTTGCTTACTCATGGAAATATAAGTTACACATGATTAGATCCACATGGTACTAAAATTTTTCATTCTGCACTTCAGTTTTCACAATAGCTGTGAGAGGTCAAAATATTCCTGTATATGCTCTTTGACAATTTAAAATCATGGTACTGTCATGAAGCTTTTCAGCTGTTAAAATGAAACCTTTCTGTAACTACTAAGGATGGTGGTGACACTGTAGGTAGGATTGTATTGCTGACAAGCTAGGAGACATGATTTAAAATTGCTGAGTCAGCATGGGTTGAGAAGGAATTATACTTGATAATTTATCATTTATTGAGGTTTGCCATTTAGTTGAAAGGATACATGAAATAATTTGCTATAACATAAAATGGATACATTTACTACAGAAAATTTTGAATTTTTACATATATATAATAAGTATATAAATGTATTTAAAAATGTATATGTATAAATATCTATATATACACACACGTATATACAATAAGCATGTTATACACTCTCACCAGTGTAGTTAAAAACTGGGTGGCAGAACATAGAATTTTTATTAAAAAAATACAAAAGTATTTTTTTCATACTGCACATAGATCCAAAAATACAGAGATACTGTTTATCTGTGTCATAAATATGTGCTTTTTAGTTTGAGCTGAAGAAAATTATTAGGCACTCCCACAATTCCCTGTTCCACACCTCTGTTCTGGTGTGTCCTTTCTCAGGTTGCTGACTGTGCTTTTCTACATGGCCTAGAACATATTGTGACTGAGGGATAAAATATCTAGTAGAATTAAGATCCTTTTCCATACTTCTGTTGAGGACAGTAGGAATTAATTTATATGTTTGCCACAGTGATGTGGAAATAAAATGCTAAATTCTTCTGTGCTATAATATCAAAGCAAAACCTTTCTAGAGCAGGACCATCAATTTAGTGGTATTTAATGCCATAACCCAGTTACCTCCCCCTCCTGAATTATTTCTTTCCTGTCTTAGTATTTCAAAGAAAAGATTGGCAATACCTAGGATAACCCTACAGGCTTACTAGCACAAGAAATCAAGAATAAGACTAAACACTTGGATTTGCTTGAATTATCTTTCTGTTCAAAGTGACTCAGGAATGTGTCTCTCTGCAGGTCTGAAACCTTCTTAAGGTTCTATTTGCAAAATTTCAAATTTCAGGACTTCATACATGTCTGTGTCAGTTTTGGAGGGTACCCTGTAAAATGCTTCATTAAGAAAATATCAGTACTTCTGCATTTCCTTTGTACTCAGGTTCTGGGAAGACATCTTGGAACAGCCTTTATCTTGTGAGAAAAGTGAGAGATTTTTCTTTTTGAACCCTAGGACATTTGTTATCTTATCCTGGTGTCAGTTTTCCCTGAGACACTTGATCCTATTATTTGACATTGCTGCATAGGGGATATCTTACAAAAGTCGAACACAGCAATAATCCTCAGTAGATTTATTGTGTATTGGATTATCTACCTTTTCTTTTCTGCTGGATCTTAGAGAAATTGCAAGGCTTTAAAAGTTAACTAACATCACATTTGGAAACAAAGAACTATGATTTCATTCTGGTTCATTTCAAATGGGTTAGAAAATATTGTCCAAATTGGGCACCATGCCAAGATTGCCATTAACTTTCCCCATAAAATATGATTAAGGACCTTAACAAGCATTTAGTAATTAAGTGAAGTGCTTTGGAAATTTATATGCTGTCTACAGGTTGTCATGTTCTGTAAAATATTGAAGACAGTTTTTATGAAAAGCAATAAAAATAAAGCACTTGAGAAACATCTGGGAGTTATCTGATAGGGAAGGAATAGTTTCATTTGTAACAGGATATTTTGATATTTAAAATGAATGTTCTGTATAGTTGATTTTTATTTTGGGTTTTTTTTATGTTAGTGAATAATTGCCTGAATCAATGGAGTAATTCCTATAACCATATATCCCATTCCAGTGTCCATATTGCTTCATTTTATACCCCGAGTTAATTATTTTCCATGTACTCCATTAATTAGTGTACTGTTCCATATTTGGTTTCTGGTTTCATTTAATGCAGATGAATTGGCTGGAATAACAGTCCAAAGAGATGGGATTTCTGAACAGTCTCCGAATGAAGCAGATTTTCCTATTGTATGGCAGGAAAAAGCAGTATAGGCTTTCAGTCTGATAATATTCAGTGGACAGCAGCATGAGGCTTTGTTTTGTAGCTTTGCTAACAAAGAAAAAAGGTTGGTCTGCTGCTGCTGAGGTAGCTTTTATATGCTGTGGCCACTGAAAGTGATTTATGAGTAATTTTCTCTACAAACCTCTTTTCCTTTCAATAGTGTCCAGCTTCTTTTGACATAGAGAGCATAGTGGATAATACAACAGACTTAATGGAATAACAGAACTAGATTATCTTTGCTGTGCTTTCTGAGGGAATTAATTCAAACCTTATATTTGGGGAAAATTGTTTTTCAAAACTACAAACAAATAAAAGGTGGATGGATTTTTTTGTCATATATAAATAATATATATAATAATATATATATGAAAATATATACTATGTATTGTTTATATTTTTCAATTATTCCAGATTATTGAAGAGTAACAGGTGTTCAGATCTGCAATCTGCACCCCTGCCCAGCAAGTGTGCAACAATATAACGTCTGTCCTAGATGAAATAATAAAATAAGAGGGGGGATCAATTTTAACCTTGTGTAATACATGAATCAGTGCTCTAATGGCAGGGGGATCCAGCTGATCCTCTTGTTTGAGAGCTAGGCTGCAAGGAGATAATTTTTTTCATTGGTTTGTTCATTTGGGTTGTGGCTCACCTGTGACCTTTAGTCAGGTCTGTGCCTTGAGCACACACAGTGGAGCTAGATCACAGTGATACCTTGAGGTCGTCACTGGAGAATCTCTCTTTTTTCTCCCTATGTGTTCCACAGCTCAGTCGGGTTTCTCTTGTTCTGTTTCATTTAAATGTTGCCCAGAGTTTCTGCATTAGTAGCTGTTGCCTGGTTCTCACTGGTAGGTAGGGAGGCCTACCAAATATTTCTATTTTCAGCTGCCACAGGAGATTTTAGGAGCTTTACAACCAGCAGAATGAGTTTTGTGATCAGAGAGACATGGAATGGCTTGTGTTAGACAAACTTTAAAGATCATCTGGTCCAACTTCACTGTTGTGGCAGTGACAGACTTACTTAAGTGTTGCTGCAGAGGCAATAAAACCTGTGATCTTATCACAAAGATCTGTACAATATTTACCTATGAGATGCTTAATGATCGCTCCTCTGTGGTGAGCAATTAAGTTGCTTAGAAGTTCGAAAGTTAAAGCAAAAATTCCTCTAGGGTTCCTGAATTGAAGAAGACATGTATAATGCATATTTGTCCCCTGTAGGGTTTCTGCTTTTTTGTTTCTTTTTATATTATGAACATGTTTATGTTTCCTCTGTCAGTACTGTGTTTCATGTTGGGAATTCTGCTTTTATGTTACTGCACTTATATACAGCAAATATAAAAAAAGCTTGTAGAATATGAAGCTCAGGCACTGTTTCTATGCCAGTTTTCCCAAAGTCACTCTTAAAATCTCTACAGTTGCCACAGACCATTTTTTTCATGGGTAGCTTTGTTGAAAATCACTTTCAGATCCCGTTTTTTTTCTGATAACTAGATGTTAAAATTTTGCACTGTACTGTCAAAGGGCAAAGGTACTGTTTTTGTCTCCAGAGCAAAAAAATGTTCTTTATTTCATTATTTTATTTCATTACTTTTTATTTAATTACTTTAAAAGAAGCAATGGTGCCTGTTGATTCTTCTATTACTCCTTGACCCTCTCTTACCATAAGGTGAAAAACCCTCCAACCTTAGGATGGTGTCTAAAAATAGTCCCTTCTAGAAATTTTTTTTCAAGACTTGAAACAGTTAATTTTTGCCTTACTCTATCTGTTTGTTCTTTCAGGGCATTCTACCTGGACAAGTCAAACTTGCCTCCAAATTCAACATCTAAAGCAGCTTATATAGATAAGGTAAATAAAAATGTTAAGTGCCTAAATGATTTTTGGGGTAGGTGGTGCCATGTGGTTCTGTATTAAAACGTGTGGCAGGAGGGTATCTGTGTTTGAGAAGAGGAATCATTACCTTCCTTTTTCACTGTGTTTTCAGAGCAATGCAACTGCCCTAGGAGCATGTGGGGTAGGATGGGGGAGGACAGGTGCAGGCAGAAATTCTCTGTTCTGAAAGCTGGAAGTGCTTTTCCAAATTAAATACTAGTTCAGCATCCTGCTCAGAAGACTTCTGAATCTTCTCATTTAGGCTTTCTTCAAATGCTTTCATCTATCTTTAAACCTCTGCGGCTGAGAGATCCCAGGGGCTATAAAAATTCATTTAGTGCTCTCTTCTCTTGTTAGAGAGTTAATTCCCGTAATGCACCCCAGAAGGGGGAATAAAGAAATTCCTGGGGTCTTGCCTATGAAAGTGATTGAGCTACTATGGCTTGAGAAATAACAGTGCTCATCAGCTGAGCCCTATGACAGACTGAAATTTGATGTCAGTATCATCACCAGTGTTAACAGACTGGTGGTTCCTGTTTCTTGGATCCATGCAGGATGCACACGAGGGAAGGAGGACATTTGCCACTCCTTCCTTGGGGAGTCAGCAACTTGCCTGGCAGTCATAGGTGCAGCAGGAGATGTTTAGCTGTGAGGGAAGTGCTTGTTAACCCTAAACCTGTTCCCCAGCTATTTCAGCAAGAAGTTCAAGGGCAAGAGAAATGCATCTCTTAATTCACATCTGACCAAGAGATGCTAGGTTAAGCTAATGCATTTGTTTTGCAACTGGAGCAAGCCAAGAGTGTGTGCCTGATCCAGTTTTGGCAGTGCCTTTCACTTCATCGTCCATAGCTCTGCATTAGTAGATGACACCAGCTAAAGTCAATTTAGACAGATGCAAGCTAATCCAGTAGGACCTAAACCAAGTTAAAGCTGTTTGTACCCAGGTTTAAATATGCTATTTGTTATACCAGATTTTCTTGACATTTATGCTTTTCAATGAAGTAACTATCAATGAAGTGAGGCTGGCATTTCTCTAACTAGTTAAAACTGTCTTTAGGGAATTAATCTGTCTTTCAAAAGATTAATCCGTTGAGTAGCATGGGGGTTTGTTGGAATCTTTAAGTGTTTCTGGAATAAAGAGAAGTGGGAATTTGGAATTAGGTGGTCTGAAAATTTATATTGTGAACATTTACACAAAGCACCATGAGATACTGGTTTTCATTGCTAGACCACTTTTGAAGGCTCCTCTTTTGACACAAGCTTTGCACTTGAAAGCTGTCTTCTTTACTTCATTCTTTCCTGGTACAGTAATGCTGGGATTATTTTAAGTCTTACTACAAAGTTAACTGTTCTTGCTTTGTAGTATGTTTTTGTCACATCTGCTAATTTTTATTTTTTGATGTTGTTGGTCAGGATTAGGAACTAGACATTTGATAAACAATGACTTGCTCTGGCAAGAATATTTCACGTGCTCTCAGGAGCAAATATTCAAATATCTCTCTCTCCCTGTCTTGCAGCTGATGAGGCCTCTCAATTGTTTGGATGAGCTTTACCGGCTGATCGGGTCCTTTATCCGCTCCAAGCGCACGGCTGCCTGTGCGTACACCGCATGCAGCGCCTCCGGAGTTGGATTGCTCTCGGTGTCCTCTGAGCTCTGCAGCAGGCTTGGAGCTTGTCACATCATTATGTGCAACAGTGGAGTTCACCGGTATGACAACTTTTTTTTCCCTCCTTTTGTTGCAGTCAGTCACTCTGTTCATTGCAGGTTGGAGGCTGCTGCTTCTTTTACACTAAATATCTAATATCTTACATGAAATAGCCAGTGCACTTGAAAGATTCGTGGTGAAATTCTAGAACTGTGTTTGCAGTGATTGACAGGAATGAACAGTACAATTTTTTTTGTTTGTACAGTTGTAATGAGATTGTTCCTCATTCAAGTCAGTAGAAGGCAGAAATCTTAATTGCTGAAGTAGAAAGAGGAATGTTACCTAGATGAATAATATGTATGATATTGAACTCTTAATACTGAAATTAAGGCAAGAAATGCTGAAATTTGTATTTACTTTGTATGGTATGAGGAATAATAGTAGAGCTTGATTCAAGGAAAAAAGATGAAGCATAAGACATATGCATTTTTGCAGGTACACCTTATGATAACAAGAGGTTCAGCCTGAAGGACAGCTGATGTGTTTTATACAATACCATAAAATAAAATGACCTATAGTCAACTGAACTGTTTCATCAACCCTAAGAGATTTTAATAGACAAATATATATATGACAATAGCATCATCACAGAGCTCTCTACTACAAAATCATATTTGCCCCAGGCAGCAATGTATTTATGCTCCAGCTGGGCAGATTACAATTTTTTGGGACAGTGTACTAAAAAAGCAAAGACTAAAATTGGAGAGGGGGGAAAAACCCCAACAGACAAAATAATTAACATGACAAGTAATCTGATACTAAAAATATGCTGTTTTCATAAGAATTCCAAACTGTAGAACAGCGGTAGCAGTAAAAATGCTGCTAAGCTTCTGATCTATGCAAGTCCTTATTTTAGCAGACTTGATTACCAACACCTTGTGTTAGAATGGGCCTTACTTTCTCTTCATTTTAAGTAATATCCTTTCTTCCAAAGAGTTTTGAGCAGGGGAGAAGAAAAAAGGCAATTGCAATATAACCTTCAATGCAGATTATCAGGCATGAAAAAAAGGAAATGCTCCATATACAGCCAAATAAATTAAGTTGTATAAAGACAGTGTTTGCCATTTGAGAGTTGGCAACTGAGAATTTGTATTACTCTCTGTCAATGATACAAGTGTACATAACATACTGTGTACTGTACTTAATTTTAGGGAATAACAGGAAAAAGCTTTGTTATGTGACACTAGTCACTATATCAGATGAAAATGCAAATACTGTAGAGCATGGGCTGTCATTACACTGTTTTTTCAGAAGACCATGAGGCTATAAAGCTTTTCTCTTTGTCTTGCTTTCAGTTTCATGACTTATGTGATCAGAAAAGGCTTCAGGCATAATTCTGACGGGTTTTTTAAGCTGAAAAAACTGCCTCTGGGTTTGATCACGAATTTGTCAGTACATTTGTGCCAAAAATTCTGATAGTTTAAGACTGAAGTCAGAACTGCCCAAATAAACTATTACCCTGTAGTGTGTGGGTCACAAATTATTCAGAATAATTTTGTGACTGAATAAGATGTGGTTTGCTTAAATCTGAACATGAGCTGTTCTAAGGTGAAAATTAATTAGTCATCAAATTTCTGCTCAAATCCAGGGCAAATTCAATGGTAAAAAACTCCTAAAATGTCTATATAAATGTATTTTAAAACCACAAAAAATTAGAAAACAAACATATTGGTTTTAAAGACTATATTATGAGCATGGGAATGGGATTTAAAAGTGTTATGTGTGGGTTTCTGTCTAGATGTTAAAGGATTCATCATCATCTATTTACGTAAAGATGTTTTTCTCTAAAGCATGACTAGTTCTACTTTATAGTGAGTCCATTTGAGTTCTGGTACAAGATACTGCTACTTCATCTGTGCATTAATACTGCCTTTGTGGCTACCATCTGTTCAGAGAAAGGAACATCAACTCTTGGGATTATCAGAGATATTTCAAGATAGGCCCTCCAGGAAAAACAAATGGTCTAGTTGAGAATTTGTATAGGTCCAGAGGTTTGTACCTGGAAGTTCAGAAGAAAACTCATGTATTCAGAGACAAGAAGGGATTCATTCTCTCTTCCATGGGAAATAAGTCCATTTAAGTGGTTAATGCTAAGAAATTTTTTTAATAACAATTTCCTGAAGTTATTGTTGCAGATGCTAACTAGATGGATGGAGAAGTTTTTCCTTAGCATTTGGAGTCACATAAAGTCACTTCACTTACTGTTTTCTCTTTCTGATCTCCCTAGGCCACATCTCTACAGTCCAGTATTAAGTGGGCTTTGGTTTTTGACATTCTGAAATTACCTTTGCCCAGATAGAAAGCTTGCTTTGTTTCCAGCTGGTAGATTTGCTCAGTGAATTTTGTGCCCAGCACTTCTATGCTAAATTCTGCAGTGTTTTTGTGGTCCTACTCCCCTTGCTGCTCTTAGAGTGAAACAGTCTTGCAGCAACATGAAATCCTGTGAGGAGGACACAAGAGGAAAGAGTAAGATGTTGAATGTTATCAGATCCCTAGACCGATGATTTTGCTTTATGCCTGCAATCCTGAAGGCTGAATTCTTCTGTTTGTTGGAGCGGTATTTAATCAGAGCAGATAACGTTGCAAAATAGTGCTGCTTAGCTTGTTAGCTACTTCTTTAGAGTTCAAGCTGCTGATTTTCAGTTAGCGGGGATATTTATCTCTGGTTGTATTCAGCAGTGTGTCTGGCTTTCTGTGTTCTTAGAAATGAAATACTGTGAAGTCCATGATTGGGATCAGCTGCAGAACTTCACATTTTGTAGGCCCAGATCAATGACTCATGACTGTTTTCTAACACTAGGCCACGGATATTAAATGAATTGAAAACTGGTATTATCTACAGATGCTACTAGATAAACAGATGGGGAAAAGATGTGAATTTTTCTTGCAGATTAAATTTTGAAAATCTACTCATTTGTCAGTCTTGCCAGCTGAAAAATGAAGCTCAACTTGGAGCAAAGCTCCCCCATACTTTCTTTTTAAAAGCCCTCATTTTAACTCAGTTTCTATGATTGGTCCTTAAGGGAGTGAATGTCTGAGAGTCTCTGGAAGAGTACAGGGTGCTCTACTCATCAACATCTTTCTTTTGTTCTTGGGGAGTGGGAGCTGAGCAAGACCTTAATCTGTCAAAGTTTAAATACCTTTAATAGAATTTAAAATATATATACATATATATACACACCTTCCCTCACTCAATTTATTAATCTCTTACTGAACTGATTGGAGAGCCCTTTCTGTGTTCTCTGAATTTAGATGTCATGGATTGACAAGGGGGCAAGGGGAGGTTCTGCCACTGCTCCTACTAACCAGAAGCAAGTCCCAGATAGCTTGTAAGGGAGGTGCTGGGTGACAGTCCAATGCAGAAGAGGCCAAGAACTGCAAAACAGCAGCTTTGTCTGCTTTGACAGTGATTGCTGATCTCTGGATCAGCAGTGTCTTGGTTTCTGACTTCTCTGTGATCCATATTAAATTGCTTTTTACGCTGCACTAGGCTAAAACAGCTTGACAGAGTTCATACTTTCATCCTTATATCCAAGATAATGCTGGGGATTTTGAATTGCTGGTGATTGCTTTTCTTTGATTTTTATTATGACAATATGTTTACCAATTTACATTAAAGCCTGCAATCCTATATCTATTTCAGACAGCAGTTCTTTTCAAATACATTTTGAGTACCAGAAAACCAAGGATGAGGGAAAATAAGTCCCTTTAACCTTCCCTGTCCTAAGTGATGTGCGAGTGCTACAAACCTCCCCTTGGATTATCATAAGTGAACATGCCTTGCTGATCAACAAGAGGAACAGAGCTCTAAATTAGTTTGAGAAATCAATAGTTTGCATTTTTATTTTACCTTTTTCATATTTCATAATTATATTTCTGCCTGCCAGCCAGCTGTCACCCTGTAAACAACATTCTGCATTCTTTGCTTGAGTTCATTCTGTTTGAAGTTGCTATCTGTCCGTACAAATGCAGGTGATGAAAGGCACTTTTAAATTTTATTGAATCATGATTCTAGCTCCTGCTTGAGGGAGAAGAGCAAGACTGCACTTCACAGACATGTCCTAGCCTCTTTCTGTGCCAAAATGAAATTAGGTGCAGCAGCTGCAGAAGTCTGTTCAGGGACCATAGGCCTTACAGGCTCAAAGGAATCATTTAAAGCATCCAAATGAAACAAATCCCAAGTTTATTTAAATTTTTGCATTTCCTGGAGGATCAAGGGAAAAATCTTCTATAATCTTGATGAAACCCAGAAAAATCACAGTCTTATTTTCTTTTCTGAATTTTAATTTCCCTTGCAGAAATTCTCTCCTTAGTGTTACTATCCTTCAAGCAGTGGGGTTCTGGCTGGCAGACACTTGGCTGAAGGATGAGGCAGGTTTTGCCAAGTGTTGATTATGCTGTCTCCTGTAGCTGGCAGTGGTCCTGCAATCCAGCTAAACCTGCTTCATCTTCCACATTGCAAAGCAGAGTAGCACCATAAGCTGTCCATCACGGCCAGCTGCCTTTCTGTGAATCAAATGAAACAAGGTGAAAAATAGGTGCTCCGAGTTTATATTTTTGACATTCTATTGTAAGAATTCTTCCTTTTAGATTCAGAAGTTTTCCTGTAAGAATTTCGTTCTGAGCTCAGCGAGTGCATGCTACAAAGAAAATCCTTGGAGTTTTGCAGCTGTATTTAGGCTATCAACTGCCCAGTAAGAAAGCTTTGGGGATCGATGGGACTACTTTCAGGAGACAGGTTAGCACAGCCTGAAAAACTAATCCATACCCTGCTCCAGCCATCTGGTCTCAACTGGGCTTTTAGTCCTGCTACCCTCCCACTTAGTCAAGATTCTCTTCTATTTTTTAAATGGTAGCTCTGTTATGTCTGTCTACAATTAGTGTATTTTTATGATAACATACTAATTGAAACATAAACAAACTTCTCTTTGTGTAAAATAATTTAGGATAATAGAGTATTACATTCTATGCTGGTTACTACCTAAAACCAGCTAAATAATTTTGAAATATGTGAGAATTTGTCTTAAAATAAAATAAGCAAGACATTTAGCACAAATAATGCTATTCTGTTCCTACACTAGTAATTGTTTTATTTTGGTCTATATTTGTCCTTCATAGGCAATCTGGTACATTTTTGCTTTGTCACCTCTACTATATCTAATACATATACTGGATTGATTATAGTCTTACTGTTCTCTTGCATGTTTTAAATTCTGAGACACTATTTTTCTTAAAATGCAATCTGAAAATGCAGAGAAGTGCATTAAATACAGTGAGACAGAAAAGATGGATCTAAGTCGTTACTAGTATGGATTTCAAGGTGTGATTTTTTTCTATTTGGTCTTCTTTTAACATTATGGGTGCTTAGTAGCAGGGTTGACACACAAGGCTATTACTGTGCTTTCTAGAATCATCCTTTCATGCTTCAGGTCCTGCACGATTGCCTTATCTGCAGTCCAGGTCTTAGAAACTGGTGTTTTTTATGCAACATCCTCTACTTTACAATAAAAATAAAATAGGACCTCTCGAATAATCTGAAATTAAAAACGTAACCAGATCTGCTTTAATTTTTGTCATAAAGAGAGGCAAGTGAATAGCTTGAATACAAGACAAGAAGTAAATTACAATTTTTTACCAGATTTACTTGCCTGCTTACAGAGGAAGAAGCCTTTAATGGAAAGACTTTCTGCACAGAATGAGAGATAATGGCCAAGGCTGGGGTTTCAGATGCCTTTAGATTGTGTTTGTTTATTTTTGCAAGTATGATGGAAAATGAGTAAATAAAAGGCATGGAATACCTGAAATTTTTGGAAATGCTGTTCTGTCATCAAGCAAAGAATATTTAATAGCGAAATTGCTTCTTTGCAACATTTCCAGCTGACTAGAGGTGCTAAGATCTCACAGGAAAAATGATTGTGAAAAGATGCTCCCTGCAGTTTTTTAACACTGACAGATGATGTGCAGTGAAAAGAAGTGCCTTTTTTTTTCCTTCCTAATTTTTCTTTGAAAATCTCTCTGTTTTAAAGAGGTAGAATAGTTACATTTATTTCTGGAAATAGATTGGATGGCAATAATCTTTAAATCTGCATAAAAGAAATTAACATTACCTCCTTTGTGTTTCATACTTCATGATTAAAAATTACTAATATTGAACAAATACTCCTGATAAAAATATCTTTGTAACCTACAAAAAATTTATTAACCAAGGGTAGGTCTGATATATGACTAATAGATACACTACCTCCCAAGACTGACTCCCTGGCTTGATAAGTTCATGCCATCTACTTCAGTAAGTCAGAAATCTGTTGGTGGTTTGTGTCTGAAAATATCTGGTAGAGCTGGGTTTGATTATGCTGTTGTAGGATGGTGGAGGTATGCCTGATAAGGGAGTTGGGATATCTTTATTCTGAGGTTTGCACAATTATGTAACTACAGTGGTGCCTTTTGTGAATGAAACCCCTGCATGCTGATGCTTAGTGGATAAAAAGGCAGAAAATCCCTTTAACATGGGCTGCACATGACTATTCTGTCTGGTGATGGTGTATGTTCCACAGTTACTTTTTGAAGTGTTGTTTTTGATTCAGAGTGGAATTAATACACTTCATAATAATGGCTTTCTGTATGTTGGACTGGCCTTCAGTGGACAGGTTCCACCCAACACTGATTTTAAAGTAGTGGCCTTTCCACACTGATGACATCTCAGCTTCACACAAATTCATAAAGGGACTAAAACTAAGTCCTGAACTCCAGCAGAGTTTACTGTAATTGTGAAATACAGTATTGTAGTTTAGTGTATGAACTTAACGCTCATTTTCTCAATGAACTTCATGCTCATTTTCTCTCTAACACTGAATGGCTGGCCAAATTTACCTCTGTTGAACAGAAATGCTGTTCAGCAAAGTTTCAGTAAAAGGGCACAGAGAATGCAAGCTTCAGTTCTACTTGCATGGAGACATATTCCCACAATGAGAACATCTTAGAGCTTGAATTAAGCCTGCCTATACTTTGTACACCCATTTTTTATAGTCCTGAACAAAATTTGTCTTCCTTTTTAGTTTTATTGTGTCTATCTTCTTCATGTTGTTCATCAGAATCAATGCATATTACCCAGCCATCACTATTAATTATAGACAAATGCCCCAAAAAATGTTTACCCCAAAGTGATTTACTTTAACACTAAGTTTTTAATTGCTTCATGCACTGACTTAAATAGTATTCCTTTTATACATATTAATTTAAATGACAGCAGAAAAAAAAGAATACTTGTAGTGTAGCTGGTTTATAAAGTGATCAAACGTAGGAATGATTAGCTTATGATGTACAGTAAGAAAAGTAACTAAAATAATAATAATGTTATTAAATTACATGTTGAGTAGAAGCTTTAGATTTTAATTAGACTAAGCATACATGCACCCTTTTCGTATTTTTTTCCTATTCATATAGAACATAATTCATTTTGACATCTCTGACTGTGGTAACTACTAAACCAATTTGTTTCACCTCATCTTTTCTACTGAGGGCATTTTTCTAAGGGATGTTTTGGTGCATCTTTGGATGTAGAATGGCTGAAAGCCTAATTGAAACCTAAGAATGAATTGGGTGATTTAGATCCTTTTTACACTGGTAACCTAGATATACACTTTGCTGCATGGCACCTCTGTAGGTAGTGAACACAAACTCAAATTATTTTTCCTTTCAAGTGACATTAGACAGGCTGTTGTGAAATAATCAGTTTCTCAGAAATTTTCAGCCTGTATTCATATTTTACAACCCCATTTTTCACGATAGACATGCATCTGTCCAGCCGATTTGCAGCCCTTTAGTGAAAATCACATCCAGTCAGAAACAAATGGACTATTGGTGATAGAAAATAATTTAATCTTACTTTCTCAGGCATGTTCAAAATGGTTTGATCCAGAAGTTGTTTTAAAGTTTGTATTTAATCTTCACATCAATACTGTCATGACTGATAGGAGACTGGGGATAGAAGGCAGGAGCTGGGAGCAGCTGCAGCCCCTTCTGTTTCTTGGAAACCAAACGGATGAAATGAGGAATTCTCAGCCCTGTTGTCCTGGGAAATCCAAATGTCTCTGCCTTGCTGTTGTAATCTGTCAAGGCAGGGAATTTGCCATTCTAACTGACATAAATTCTGAGATGATGAATTTGGGTCTTTTGTTTTTCTCACATTAAAAAAAAGGAGTAAGAGGAAAAAGAGATGGAGTCAGAACAGACTTTGATCTGTTTACATTGTTAAATCTATGGATTTGGGCTTTATGCTTCCCATAACAGAATGTTATGAGGGTTTTTCCCCAAATATTTTCCTTGTTTGGCTTGTCTGGGCTGATGGTATCCAAATGACCAGATACGTTCAGAGGTCAGAACTGCTTCCAGATTGCTTTGTAAACTTTATTACCATCTGTTTGTCAGCTCTCAAAATGCAGGAGAAAAGTGGATTATTACTTACTGCACATATTTGCTGACAATCCTTGATACTGAACTTTGCTCAGGCCACCAGAAGACTCTTACAAGATGGAGAATAACCAGATTTCATTCTGTTTAATAAAATTTTAGAAGTTACATTGGTTTAAATTTGCATTTGCTTAATCTCCCCAGGCTTGGCAGCCCTATTGCTGAGGTACTTCCAGTTATTACTTTTCCATCTGAATGTTTTGTGTGTGCATTTTTTCCTTCACAGCAGGTGTCTAGGGCAGTTTGATTTGTGAAAAGGGATACGTACTAATTAAAAAAACTATTTGAAGAGCTGGGAGAAAGCACCAGTATGTAGATAAATTAGTCACTTCAGCATAGTCTCATGGAAGTTTAATATGATCAGTTTTGTTAGAAGATGCCATCTCAGTGATCTGGTGTTCAACTAAAATGACACTATTTGAGTGTTGTTGGTTTTTTTATTTAGAAAGTAGTAACCTTATTTCTTAATCACAGGACAAAAGCCATAATCTATAGTTTATCTTTAACTTTGCCATTCATCAGACCTTTTACATGCCATAGGAGGAACACAAAATCTGGTGATATTAAATTGCACCTCTAATGAAACAGTATATTCAAATGCAGTCGTGTCTCTGATACTATTTTAACAATTTTTAGCATCTGTTAATGAATAAGAAGGTTTTTTAAGAGAGAAAATGGATGTGTCTAACCAGAATTACTCTAGGATTTCACCTCAAACGTAAAATGTTCAATTGAAGAGGTGTGATAATAATTAACACCATCACTGCTGTCATCATGAGTGTCTTTGCTACTAATTTCATAGGATATGTTAAAAATACTATCCTTAGAATTGCTATTCTTACTCGCCGTGAAGAGAGATCTGCAGTTTTAGCATGTGTTTCAGAATTGTACTGTTGTTGTTGCCTACCTTCATAGCAGCCTCTAAAAGAAATCTTTATTCTGCTGTTTTGCTCTGTCTCTGCTTTTCCCACTCTGGTTATGTCTTCATCTACACACTTGGCAGCCTGATTTCTGAATCACAGTTGGCATTGTCCAAATGTAGAGGCTTCATAATGTCCACGATCATCAGCCATTTCATCAGGTTTGGATAAGGGAGCAGCTTGGCAGTCTTTTTCAATCACAAAATTGCACTTAATTCTTTGAGATGGCTTTCATTTAGAAGGTTCTTTTGTTAGTTTTGATTCAAGCATGCAGAATATAATTTTTCAAGTTCTTTCAGTCTTAAGGGTTCCAGGAAGATGGGATTTCTGGGAAACTTGGCTCAGGAACTACTTGCTTGAGACCTGTACTTTGAGCCCATTAATACATATTATACCTACTGAGAAACTTTTTTCCCTTTTTGTTTGGTTTAGATTATACTTGTCAAACTACATTTCAGATACTTTTGCTTTTTTCCACTGTCAGTAGACTAAAGCCTCCTTTGCAATCTGGTCTTGAAAGTTGGACGTTTAAATTTTGGTGGTGGCAAATATTATGAGTCTGTGTTTTGTGCAATATTTCACTTTTCAAAGACAAGATGAAAACTGTGTTTAGAATTTCTAATCTAACATTTAGCTATCTTACACCTTAATCAAACACATAACAGAAAAGATCAATACACTTCTGCCTCAAGTTAACTCTGAGGTCAGTGTATACAAGAAACTGGGAAATGAAAATTACCTCATTACCAAGGAAAATCACTTAGCTTATAAATTTTTTATGAAAGGCCATTAATAAAGCTAGAGATCAAATTTAGTATCTTCCATGCTCACTTCTGTGAAACTTCTTGCAGTCCAGAAATTAACTTAAGCAGTTTTTAAAATGTATCAGGGTTTTGTTTTTTTTTCAGTAGGAAAATAAGTACAGACACATTTTTCCTCCTACAGATCTTCTGCTCAGCAAGATAAGTGTTTGATTGAAACATATTGTCTGTTCTGTGTGCATATTATAAACTGTGCAGAACACTTTGGTCAGGATTTTGCCAAAAGGGTGCTGAAAATTATATATTAATAATGTGTCTTAGTTTTATTATTTGAATTTGAAAATCACAGCTTTTGTCAGGTTCTGCTGAGGTAGAATTATTTTCTGTTCAACCCATCTTTCTGGTTCAAGAGATTTGATTATTGCAGTACTTTGGTTGTGAAGAGTGTAGAATAGAGCCACCCTCACCTCTTGGGTGATAGCAGCCCTCAAACATGTTCTTTCTAAAAATCACCTGTTCCTACTCGGGTGTTTTGTCTTTATGCAAGAGTTTTCTATGGCTGTGGTCTTGGTTGCATGAGAAACCAACCATTTTTTCTTGTCCTCATGATAACAGTGAAAATCAGATGGCATCTCCAAAATGACTTTCCCTACTACTTCTTGCCTGGTGTGCCGACAGGTTGTCTGTCCTACAGCACGATCCTTAGCTCTGAAACTTTTCTGGTTGCTCCGATACAACAGTGACAGCCTTTCTGTTAGATGAGGTACCACAATCAGTTTTTGTCCTCCAGTGGTTTTTTGAAAACGCTTTTGGCAAAGCGGCACAGGACAGTTCATTTGAAGGAATACAGTTTTCATCTATTTTCTTTTTTGAAAAGGGTGAATGTCTCTTAATTTTGCACTGCACTGATGTGCCAAGAGAATAATCAAGCTAAATTGATTGTAAGAGATTGGGATCCTGGTACAAAGCCTTGATCTTCTTTAAGAGTGGTGGGTGAGATATAACATGCAGAAACCACCTAAAAAGGGATTTATACAATTGCAAAAAATTTTTTCTTGTGTTGTTACTCTCCAAGTTGTACACTTGCCAAGCCATAGTCTTTTGTGTAGGTTTTTGTGTGTTGTTTTTGGGTTTTTGAGGGAGTTGTGTTTGTTTGTTTGGGTTTTTTTCCTTAAGAACAAAACAAAACAAAACAAATGCATTTGATTGTAAGTTGGCAGGAACACTTGTTACACTCAAAATCTTAGAAACATATTATACTGCATGGGTGAGGGAGGCATAGGGGGCGCGTTTACTACGTAATCCTTTTCTATTTAATATTTTTCAAAGGAGGATTGATTTTAAAGCAGTTATTTTGAGGAGAGATCAGACAGCTGACCTCTTTCCCCTGTTGCAGCTGCACTCTGAGCGTCACCCTGGAGCAGGCGATCACGCTGGCCCGGAGCCACGGGCTGCCCCCTCGCTACATCATGCAAGCCACGGACGTCATGCGCAAACAGGTGAGGCGGTCGCTGGGGGACACCTGCGTGCTTCCAGACAGCACATGCAGCCATCACACAGGAATGACTCAACCAGGCATTTTTTTATCCTCCATCCTAATGTTGTGCAGTGTCTATTTGAGTCTGGGTACTTTGTGTTTTGGTCTATTTTTTTTTTAATTTTCTTTCTTTATTGTTGAAGGTGTTTTATTTGTTTTTTTAAATACACAAACAGGTCATTTTTAACTAGTTGTTTGCTTTCTCTTATGATTTTACTAAATGATGTTTGTATAGTAGCTGCCTTGGGATCACCTTACATCAGAGTAGTCTGTTGAGTAAGACAACTTTATCTTAATATATATGATTGATAAAAACAGCTTAAGATTATTGACTATTGCCAGTAAAAAGTGACTCATGCGCTGAATTAAGGGGAAGTGTAGAAGGGAAGGAGAGAAATAAATACCATTGTTTTTAACTTTCCAGGCAAGATTCCTGAGGACAATGTCCTTATTACAAAACAATGTTTTTCACTCTTTGGTCATAATAGGATATTAGAATTTAGAGGCTGTTGTGGACAGATAACCACTTCAACATGAACCTTTGATGTAAAGGTATGCCAAAAATACTGGATAAAAAAGTAATATCAACTGAAAGGGGGGGATACACTCTACTATATTAGCACATTTTCTGGAATAACTTGTTGTCAGAAAATACTTTCAAAAGGGTGTATCTTGGAAGGAATTCAAAGAAGGAACATGAATGGTCCCCAGGTTGTTAGACAAAGCCTATAAACTGAAGATTAAACAATTCAACCTGCTCAGTTGATGAAAGAGAGGTTGAGAGGGAACTTAATCACTATGCATGCATATGGAACATATATCCCAGTGGTAGCTTTCAACCTTACAACAAAATCATAAACAAAATAGAGGATGCACTCATTCTTAAAGTGAAAAGAAACATAATTAAATGTTGTGACAATTAATCACAGATAAGACAAGGTTGATAATTTCTGGGTTCTAGATGGCACCTAATTTATTATGTTCATCAATTTTACTACATATTTGGTGCAACAATCACAGTTATGAAAATGATTAAAAAGCTGTACTTTACTTCTAACTTGCTATAGAGAAAAATACGTGTATGCTAGGTGTGACCTTTAGTTTGTTAAAGCAATTTTGTGGATCATTTCAAACCATAGATTCATATCAGTTGTATGTAAGTGTTGTTGCTGAGCATGGGTGCATCAGAGTATTTAGTCTCATTCCTTTTGTATTGGGCTTTCACTTATTTTGGTGCATAAATTAAGTTTCTGTGGTGAATAATCACCCTCGAGGTTCTTGAATCAGTTCATGTACATCTGCTCAGGAATTACAGCTTTAACCTGACTTGAAAAGAAGGCTACTACTTTATATGGATTAACTTGCATGTATAGGTTGATATGTCTGGTCCTGAAGATGTAGACAAAAGGCAGGTTTGCATATTTTGCAATCAAAAAATATGGTTGTAGGGGTTTGCATAAATCTACTTGTAGGATGTATTCTGTCAAATTGTACATTTTCAAAATACAGATCTAGGCCATTAAAAAATGCTGATTCATTTTTGTATCTTCTGCAGATTATTTAATGAAAATGAAAGACAAATGAAAGAAACTGACATGATTTTGAGCAGCTGTTGCTGTACTTGCTCAAATACAGATGTAAAAAAAGGCCTTTTGATGAGGCTACATTCTTTGAAGTAAAACAGCAAGTGATCAATAGCTGTTAAAGATACAAATATCTCAATACCACACACAGATACTGTGAAAATGTGTGCTAGTATATCTAGAATTCTTTCACACATTCTTTCTCTTGCAGGAAACAACTATGGCATTTAATAGAGTAATAATCTTTTGTTGTAATTTTCAATCAGTCTTGGAGTTCTGTAGTAGAAATGTAACCCTCCATTAAACTCTAAATGTTTTGGAGTAATTTCAACGACATACTATGGTATTTTCTAGAAACCTGTTCAGATTTAATGTTTAAATTATCTGTAGGATTTAACTGTCAGGATCATAATGCAGGCCATAAAACTTGGAAGAAAAAGGAATAAAAAGGCTTCTTGGGGCTTAATGCAGAACATTTAGTTAAGGGCAATACGTGTGCCTTTTTCACTTAAAACAAACAAAAAAATTTGTTATCCCATTTACACGCTAAACCTTTTGTGGAATAAAGATATTAGCCTCAGGGAGGTGCAAGTCAAAGGACATCTATTCCATCTGTTACTCAGCAGCATTAGCTCCTATCAGTATAGCTTTCCACAAAAGGAAATTATCTCTACTCGAGGCTGATGTGTTTTCCAACTTGGTGCACCAGTACTGAATAACCAGAGACACCTGATTGAATGGATAACCTCAGGAATTATTTGATTTTTGAATTGAATGAGGTCAAGATCATGTTGAACAAGAGTAATAATATCTCCACCTGTACTGTTGGAACAATGTTCAAAGTAATTGTCTTGTCAGTTATAATAAAAGAACAAGCACCTGGTCTGTGAGAACTAAAAGAAAGAGACCAACTTGTGAGAGCAGGTATGAACTTGGGTCTGTGGGATGGCTTTAGTTAAGCAGTTTTGATTTATTTATAAAATAGAGAAAAAATTGTCAAAACATCCCTACTATCATTTGGTAAATTAATTCTTTTACTTATGTATATACTCATGTAAATATCTGCACACACAAAATAGTATGTAAAGCATCCTGACAGCAGTGTGACTTCAGGATGCAGCAGAGTGGAGAGGACAGAGGCATAGGAGAGGAGCTGCAGGATGGCAGAGAGCTCTGAGGAAAAAAGGTAACTGAAAGGCTGATAATCAGAAAAGGCTGGAAGAGAATTTACCTTGTCTTTTAAGTGACTAATCATGTTTTCATGCCTTTTTTAAAGTATAGTAACAGCACCATATTTTGAGCCCACCAGGGGAGGGACTATGTTAGACCTGCTGTTCACAAATAGAGATGGGTGGTGGGAGAGGTGGTGGTTGGAGGCTGTTTGGGGCACAGTGATCATGAAATTATAAAGTTCTTGATGTTTGGTGAAATCAGGAGGAACATCAATAAGACTTTTACATTGAACTTCTGGAGAGCAGACTTTGGCCTATTTAGGAGACTTACTCAAAGAGTTCCTTGGGAAGCAGCCCTTAAAAACTAAGGAGTTCAGGAAAGGTGGATGTGCTTCAAAACAGAGATTTTTGAGGGCACAGGAACAGAATGTCCCTGTGTGCCGAAAGATGAGTCAATGAAGGAAACGTCCAGCCTGGATGAGCAATGAGGTTTTGAAGGAACTCAGGAATAAAAAGAGGATGTTCATCTTTGGAAGGAGGGTCAGATCTCTCAGGAAGTATTTAAGGGGGTTGCTAGGGCACGTAGGAAAAAAATTAGAGAGGCCAAAGCTCAGTTCTAACTTAATTTGGCTACTTTTGTAAAGGATAATAAGGAACATTTTTACAAATATATTAATGGCAAAAGGAAGGGTAAGACCAACCTTTGCTCTCTACTGGATGTGGGAGAGAACTCAGTAACCGCAGATGAGGAAAAGGCAGAGGTGCTTAATGCCTTCTTTGCCTCAGTCTTTACTGGGAAGATGACTTGTCCTCAGGACAACTGTCCTCCTGGGTACGGTGTCAGGGAGCAGAATGGTCCCCCTGTTATGCAGGAGGAGGCAGTCAGAGAGCTGCTGAGCTGCTTGGATGTTCATAAATTTATGGGACCATCCCAGGGTGATGAGAGAGCTGGCAGATGAGCTTGCAAAGCCGCTCTCTATCATTTACCAACAGTCCTGGCTCAGTGGGGAGGTTCCAGATGACTGGAAGCTGGCCAGTGTGACACCCATTCACAAAAAGGGGAGGAAGGAGGATCTTGGTAATTATAGGCCAGTCAGCCTGACCTCAGTACCTGGCAAGATAATGGAGCAATTTATACTGAGTGCCATCACACAGAATTTACAGGATGGCCAGGGTATCAGACCCAGCCAGCATGGGTTTAGGTTAGGTCATGTTTGACCAACCTGATCTCCTTTTATGACCAAGTGACCCGCCTGGTGGATGCAGGAAGGGCTGCGGATGTTGTGTATTTGGACCTCAGCAAGACCTTTGACATTGTCTCCCACAGCACACTCCTGGAGAAGCTGGCAGCCTGTGGCTTGGACAGGAGCTCTCTTTGCTGGGTTCAGAACTGGCTGGATGGCCGGGCCCAGAGTGGTGGTGAACAGTGCTGCATCCAGCTGGCAGCCAGTCACCAGTGGTGTCCCTCAGGGCTCTGTGNCCTTATCACTCTCTACAACTTCCTGAAAGGTGGTTGTAGTCAGGTGGGGGTTGGTCTCTTTCTCCAGGCAGCAACTGACATAATGAGAGGACACAACCATAAGCTGCACCAGAGGAAATATAGGTTGGATATTAGGAGAAAGTTTTTTACTGAAAGAGTGATAAATTACTGGAATGGTCTGCCCGGGGGCAGATGGTGGAGTCACCGTCTCTGGATGTGTTTAAAAAAAGACTGGATGTGGCAGTCAGTGCCATGGTCTAGTTGAGGTGTTAGAGCATGGGTTGGACTCAACGATCTTGAAGGTCTCTTCCAACCTAGTGATTCTGTTAATAATTCTCATAAGTCTTGTACTGATTTAGAGCTTTTTGAATCTGTTTTCTCTATGTGACTGGTTCTTGCTATCCTTAAATTAGTGTGTAGCTTGAAAATAAACCTATAACTTTTAAACATGGCGATGAGAATACTAGTTCATATAGAAGAGTTCAGATTGATGGTGTCTCGGAACTGCTAGTGCTCTGGCAGTACCAGTATGCAGAGGGTAGCAGTCTAGAGTCACGTAGGACAGCTCTCTCTTATGCCCATGTGAGACAGTGTTAATTAAGAATAGAACTGGAGAAGTATAAATTAGCAGTATATTGAAATAAAAATGGTATAATGATACTTAGTGGTGACAAAAAGATGTCACCTAGCAAGTTAGTAATTCTTGGGGGCTTTTCCTCAAAAGAAATAAAAATTTGGTGATTTTAACTAAGGCTTAATTTGTGCCCCAACTAAACAATAAATTACATGATTATATAAAGCTAGACTCCTTTTTAAATCAATGCATTTGATTTATTATGTGAGCAAGATACTAAAATTAGTTTGTCTAGTGAGTGATGCAAGTAAAAATAGGCTGGTTTTGTTCTCAGAGGTAGTCACAGCACTGACATCCAGGATCAGCATGTGATTAATTTCGATGTTTTTTGCAAATATATGTATATTCTGGCTCTCAGTGCTGTTAATCATCTGCCAGTCTCAGCAGTCTGTCATGGTGAGGTTTCTTTATTATGAAAAAATTTTAGAAAATGGCACTGAGAAAAGGCCACTGGAGTTGCTGAAGGTCTGGACTCAACATGTCTAACTGTAACCAACATCTATCTCTATGTCATTCCTGACAAACATTTGTTGTATCTGTTCTTAAACTTCCAGTAGTGGGGACTCCTTCACACTGCTTCCCATGTGGTCTGTTCCAGAGTTTTCTTAACCTTTTCATTAGAATGCTTTACTTTGTGCCTCATTTAAGTGACTTTTTTATTCTATTTTTTCCCCTTCAGTTCCCGTTTTCTGTCCAGTATACCATAAACTTAGCGAGCAGATTTTCTTCCCTATTTAGCAGTAGACTTTTAGCATTTTGATTGTTTTCAGTAATGGGGCATCTAGCATACTCTGGCCAACCTGTTCCTGTGTTACCACCCTCATCATAAAATATTTCTTCCTTATATCTAATCTACCTTTGTTTAGTTTAAAACCATTACCCTATTTTCCTATTGCTACAGCTCCTTCTAAAAAGTCTGTCCCAAATTTGATTATAATTTCCCTGATAAGCCATCACTTGTGTGGATAGATGAAATCAATTTGTCTGATCTGTCATTTTTCAGTTGTGTTTTCTTAAGTAATCATTCTTCCTATTCTCCACTGAACTCTTTTCAATTCTTTTATTAAAGATGAGAAGTAACTCTGAAGAATTATAAATAATCTTGCAGGACTTTGTGATTGAGCAATAAGATAGTAGATGAAAATCAGCGTAGATTACTCTTAAGGGAAGGACACTGGGGAAAAAACAAACCCTAAGTTCACATTCAAAATAATTGACTATGAGCTTGCCATTCCATTTCATGTTCAAGATTCCATTTCATGTTCAAGACCTCAGGATATGAGGAGAAAACATCAGCTCAATTTGCAGCAGTTATCAGTAAAGCAGAAGTTATAATGGTTTAGGCAGGGATAGAGGACAAAGTAGAAATCATGTTGTCATGAACCTGCATTTGAACTATCTGATGCTCTTATCCCTTCCATAAGGATATAGAATAATGAAAAAGATTCAGAAAAAAACCTGACCAATGGTTGGGAAAGGTTTATAGACAGAATAAACAGAGACAAAATAATGTAGGACTGTTCTGCTTCATGAAGGGGGATAACAGACTTCTAAAGAACATGTGTCACAGGTAGGGACTGACCATTGTCCTCACCAGTGCAGACTAAACACATCAAATGAAACTGTCCGTTTTAAACCAAACTAAAAGAGTGGAAAACTGGAGAGGGACTTTTTACAAGGGCATGTAGTGATAAGGCAATGGCTTCAAAGTGAGAGTGGGCTTTATTCTTTATTTTAGAATAAATTTTAGACATTAGGTTTGAGAAAATTCTTTACTGTGAGGGTGATGAGGTACTGGAATGTGTTGCCCAGAGAAGCTGTAGATGCCCCATCCCTGGAAATATTTTGGGGCAGGATGAATGGGGCTTTGAGCATCTGGTCTAGTGCAAGGTGTCCTTGCCCGTGGGAGGTGGGAAGTTGAGACTAGATGGTCTTTAAAATTTTAGCAATGCAAACCATTTTCTGATTCTTGATGTAGCAAGCTGAGATTGTACCAAAGATGTGGATCTTTCACAAGGTTAGTGATGTGTATTCATTACTGAGTAAAAGATGAGATGGAAAAGAAGAGAATCACTAAAGTTGATTAAATACATACTTGTTGATGAAAAGAGGAAATATTGAATGACTAATGACAGAATTCTGGGGGAGTTTCTGGGGAAAGACATATGTTTGTCATGGTCTATAGTTTCGTGCCTTTGCAGTTGTTGGAGACAATCTTACTGAGATAGATACAGCTATAGTAAAATAATTTTATATTCTGCCTTAAATTTTATATGTATTCTAGTTATTTTTTCTATCTTTATCACCCTTTTTTTGCCTTAAAAAAATATAAGGACACAGTATGTTTTTGTGGCACACGTTGATTTACATACAATCTGAGAGCCCATCTGTGTGTAAACAGCCAGCCTTTTTCATATACTGTTTCAGCCCATGACTGTGAGTCAATACCTTGTCAGTTACCTGTGTACCTGATTTCAGTCAAATGAAAGGTCAAGTCTTACTCCATGTCTGGAACCAATTATTATACCTATTTTACATCATGTGCATCTGGCACTGCAGCTCTGTTAGAAATATAAATTATCTTTGATGCTTCACATCAATCTAAGATTACACATTAAGAATACTGAGGCTATATATTTTTATTCTGTTATTTTGCCCTGAATTTACATAGAACAAGAGAAATAAAGGGAGAGTCAGTATATTTATTATTGACAGAACAAGTAGTTTCCATCTCCTTTAAAATGATAGAAAATACAGTAAGCCTAACAGCTATTTCTTTATTATGACTACTTTACCTCAATAAAACTGCACTTTAGGAGCTAGACTTCATCATTCAAAATGAAATTTTACTATGTTCTTTGATATGTGTAAGCTGGTATGTTTGCAGAAGCGGGTGTTTTTTACACAATAGTTCATGGCATATGAATATTGTGCATGTTTTATCCATTTCCTCCTTACTAGGTGAGTCGATGAGACAAAAGTACTTTCATTATTGTTTCTTTTAAAGGATCAATTGAGGTAGAGAGAGACCAACTTTTCTATTGTCCCTGCTTTAAGCAGGGATGTTAGACTAAACAATCTCAGGAGGTTCCTGCCTATTTGTTTGGTTGTTTTTTTTTTTTAGATTCTCTGATTATAAAGGAAGATCAGGACCTGCATTTTTCTAATCCTTATTTAGTGTCCAAGTTTAGGCCATTTTTTGTTAGTTTTATTTAGTATTTTCATGGAAAATAATCTGTATTATTCATTTGTTTAAAAGTTCATGGAAATAAGTAACATGTCAGAAAAGAACTTTATCTATGGCTTCTACACAGAATGGTGACAAAAATGGAACAAATTGAAACAAAATGTGTTAGGATTGTTTTAAGCCTTAAATGTTAATTTTTAAATTATTCTCTTTTAAATTAGCAAGATCTATATGTGTGCATTTATTTGGTGACAAGTGGCAAGATTTTTGTTACTTTATTGCTTTAACTTGTTCCTCATCTTAGAAGATACTAGTTGTTTTGGGAGATGAAAGATACGTGTTAGTTATAATCAGTAGTTATGTTTATCTATAAAGCTCAGAAAATTTACTAATTTATTGTGGGATAAATTAAGTAAAATTATTGTTCTTCTTCCACAGGGTGCAAGAGTACAAAACACAGCCAAGAATTTAGGAGTGAGGGATCGAACGCCACAGTCTGTGCCAAGGTAACTGATTCTTTGTGTCCTAGACCATGGTTTTGTCTACTTTGTGCCAAATTCAGTCCTAGCTGCTCAAAAGCTAACAGTAAACATTGACTATATTATGCTCTAGCTGCTAAGATTTGGCTCTTAATGTACAATCAGTTGCACTCTTAGCCATACAATTTTACTTCAAGTGATTAGTTGCAGAAGTTTGGGCTATATAGCACTTCAAAACATGCCCATTTTTGAAAAATGAATCCTAGTTCATGTTAATTATAAAAACACTGGAGTAAGTCCTTCATCACTTGTAATATTTAGGGGGTTTGGGTAAATACTCTTAACTAGATCCATAACCCCATTTTAATGAAATACTGTACTGCAGTATCTCAGCAAAATCCTGTTCCAGTTGCATTTGGGGATGATGTAGTCTTTCTTTGTCTCTTTCTGAAACGTGCATTACAATGAAAAATGGGCTGTTCTATATTTATCCAGCTTTTTTAATGTTGTGATGGATTGCAGGTACCAGAAATGTTTCTTTAAAAGCACAATACTTGTAAATAAAAATAACCAAACAACCATGTCTTTAACTTGATCTTAAAATGGTTTCAATAACTTAGAACTTATTTAAAGTGGGTTTTACTGATTTAAACATAATGTTTTTGTTGACTAATGAGAACACATTGAATGAGCTAGATACATATGTAAAATACATAACAGATCCATTGTGGTATTTAAATTTCAGTAAGGAAACAGGGAACTAGTAAAACCTGATAGACGTGACCATGTGAATTTGATTAGCTTAGAGGCAGTCCAGGACCAAAGATCTCCAATCAGCTGTCTTGCCTTGTGGGAATCCATGGCAATAAAGTAGCATTTTGTTACATTAAAAACAATTAAAGCATTAGTAGGAGAAGAGTTTTCATATTTTGAACAGTATGATTTGGGCCTTAAATGAACTTCTTCATGACATAATTCTGGAGACAGCCAAAGAATTCTTGCAACCCAAACTTTTCCCATCCCGACAGAATGTTTATCCAGATTCAGAGCTTTTGTGATAACGGAGAAATCTAAGTTCTCAAAAATTGAAACATAGCAATAAGATTTTTTAGCATTGCATCTGTGGAAAAAAGACTGCCTCTTTCCAGCTGAAACTCCCACAATGTAGCAGCGAAATGCTGAAGAAGAATTATGAGAACATAGAATAGACACATGTACCTGCCACTCTTGCCAGTGAGCAGCAATAGCAACGTCACAGGAATATCCTGGACCTCCGTGGTCAGGGCATTAGATGCACAAGTCAGAATTGTCATCATCAGGATGCTTTTGATAGATAAACAATAATATGGCTTCTCAGCTCTCTGCTTTGAAAACAATTTTATATTTGGTTTCATTTAACGTCACTTGACAGAGTTCCCTTGTTGTCTGCAACTGCCACTGTTTCTATTTTCTCAGCTGATGTTTGTACCATCTCAAATAGTTTTTCCATATATATTGACCCAGAACAGGCTACTTCTGCTCTATAGCATCTTCAGCAACTTCAGATCCTTAAGGATTTATGCAGCCTTATTGTTAGCTTGCTTCACAGTTCCTTTATATCACTTGCTCTGAAGACAATCTTAGTGATTACTGCTATAACCTGAAGAATACACAGACCTTAGTACTTGGGGCTGAGGTTTTCTGCACTTTGCTCCATAAAAACTAAATATTGCTAAAACATCATCAAGTATTAACCCCACTGCAATTACTCTAGATGAGATTCTGACTGTAATTTTATCTGTCTTCTGCCAGCTTTGAATATTACTGCTTTATTATGCCAGCAGAATCAAATAATTCAACCCCTGTTTATTCTTCTCTGCTTCCTTGTCTGTATAAAGATCAGACCTTATCCTCTCATCAGTATAAAAATATGAGATATATGTATATTGCCTTATATATAGCTTCTAACAGATATTTTGGTGTCTGCACAATGTGACCTTAAATTATTGTGTTTCTGAATCTGCCATATGACTATGTGGAAGGGGTCAATGATCTTCAGAACACATTATGGTGGAGATTTCTTTTTGTTATTCCTTCAGTGATACATTTTCCCAGAGGAATATGTGTAATCTCCAAATGAGATCATGTCTATGGCTGGTTCTAATTGCTGTGGTTTCAGAGGAGATACTGTATGCTGGACAGGAGTACAGAACAAGGGGTGTGAGGTCAGAATTATTGCCTTTTATTTTCAGTATTTCTATTGTTAGGGTAGAGTTTCAAACACCTGTTAATAACCAAGTCCTTTCAAAAGGGATTCATAGAAGTCCAAAAACCTTTCTAAAAGGAGTGGCTATTTCAATCTGTACTGAAGTAGTCATTTGAACCAAATCTTACTGCTGTTGACTTCATCCATGAAGAAACAGAGGGAGAGAGAATTTAAACTCTGAATGCTAGTGTCACATGTCTGACACCTGTCTTAAGTGCTTCAAACAGCATCAGTTCTTCAGGGAAATATTTTTAGAGAGGTTTGACTGGGCCAAGACAAAACAGAATTGGAGGCAATTACATTCACCAAGCAGCTTTTCCAGTTGAAAAAATCCAGGGCAACATCTGATAATAGGATTAATGAAGGCATCTTCAGTGCAGAAATATGAAAATTTTCTGTATTGAAATGTGTTTATAAGACTTCTTATAGATATGTGTTTTAATGATTCCATTTTCAATGTCAACAATAATACTTACAAAGAAGATTTTATTAGTTTTACATTGATGGTATTAAACTGAATTCAGTACCTTTTGTTTTGCAGTGCAAAACCATGTAGCTTTAATTTGTGTTCCTTAAAATTACTCATCTTAATAATGACCAAGTTCTCAGAATAATAATTGCTTTATTTGTTTGTCATTGTCAGATTATACAAGCTGTGCCAGCCACCACCACCTGTTGGAGAAGAATGAGGAGATCTGCTCCAGAAAACAACCCAGTAATGGCCTTTATGATACTGGGATTATATGACAAACATCCAACTGCACTAGAGCAGTATGTCCCTGCAGCTTTGATAAATAAGAAAAAAAAAAAAACAACAAAACTTTTTACTCAGGACAAAGAAAGAAATACCCTAAATATCACCTACTGGCATTGAAAAATGTCTTCCCAAAAGCATTTCTGCAATCTGTGCACTCCAGCCTTACACTTACAATTACACTCATAGGATAGTACTTTTCCTTGGGAATTTAACACTGGAATCAGATTAATTTGATGTGTCTTGTTCAGCCACATGATAGGTATAGCAAGCAGCTTGAAAGAAAAGTCTTGGTCAGAGGGAATGTCTTCACTTGTACACTATGCACAATGTGATCTTGTGGAAGCCTAGATAAACTAGGCTTGATAATGAGCATGCACTTCATATGGGGCCCTTTGCACTTGATAAAGCTTTTTTTCCTGTCACTGTCATAATTTCTTGGAATGTTAACTTTACTGTTTCAAGAATATAATGTGAGGTTTAAAGACGGAATGCTCATTTTGGAATTGTGTTTAATGGCTGCAGGCACCTGCTATGGATGTGTGCTTGTGATCAGTAAACTCAGCCATGTCTGAAGCAGTGCTTGTCACACTGCTTTGGAAGGAGGACCTAGGTGGCATCAGGAGTGCCTAATGGTATGGCATATAAGGTAAAGTTCTGCGCTTTTGCAGCTGCCATTGTATTGAAGGAGAGGGATGAGTCTGATCTTCATCCATTGGTAGGCTGAGTTTCAGACTCTAATAGGTGTTTTACATTATTACATCTCTTCACTTCAGAGTTTTCCAGAGTTGTGTATTGTCTTCTGTAGCACTACACTAACAAATCTACATAAGGCAGAGGTGAGTCAGCATTGTTAAACTGGAAATGACTGGTTGAAGTTCAAGCATAGTTTAGGGTTTTGGTGTTTTATGCTACCATTTTCACATTTTGTCAGAATTGTTTTGTATAGCATCTCAATTCTTTGGAGTGGTAATTGTTATAGATTTATTTTGAAATTGTACTAGCTATTTAGAGAGCCCAGGGAGAATTTATCTGCATTTGGCTGTTCTTTTGGCCAAAGAATTTTCAGAAAAATGCCCCCAAATGAGGATTTATATATGGGCACATTAAAACAAAAACTGTATTCTGAAATAGTTCTACTTGTAGCAGTAGCTATGTATTCCATTAGAGCAAGACATATACTGTCTGAATAAAATTTATTTTTTGTACAGCAGCGGCCTGTAGTTATGCTGTAGCAATCAAACCTCACAACATAATTTTTGAATATGATCTAAATATTTATGAATCTATCAATCTACAATGAAATAAGTGAGAATTCAAAAGGAATTGTACTCTTGAAGAGAGTGGGTTTTTATAGAGGATATTTAGGGAACATGTTACTTTTCTCCAAAGGAGGAATTAGAGCTCCTACCTTTTTCAGTATTCTAAATGTTTTTACACAGACCTTAACTTTGCTAAGAAAATAAGTATTTTTATATATTCACAGCTATATATGTCTGCACATATATGTACATTTCAACATGTATGTATTTATGTAGTCATATCAATTACTGGTCCTACCATAAATAGAGAATGTTTGCCTTAAACTATGACAAAGACATGCAGTAATGAACACTCCAGTAACAACTTTACCTTTGTGCATTAAGGTTTACTCTCTTTCATAGTTACTGGAAGCTATTGAACTATGATATTTTTGATTAAAACAAACTTAATATACAAAAGCAAAATCAAAATCAAAAACTCAAAAAAAAAATTACTTTTAAAGGCTTTTGTCTAGGGTGACCTAATGCTTACACATAAGAAAGAGTTATGCTTTCTATAATTGCTGATCTAGTCAGGACCTCATACTTTCAGATGTGTTTCATTCAGAGCAGCAGTACTGGCTACAGTAATTCCTGCTCCAGGCAAAAGCACCTGTAATTTCAGTTTCTGCTTGTTCAGACACCAGGAGGACAGAGAAGCCATAAGCACCTCAAGCCAAGGGCATGCTGCTGTCAGCCCGGCTCTGAGCTCACATCTTCCTGTGAGGTTTCCCCACACGAGGTTTGATTTACTATGAGGGAAGTCAGCTCTCAGCTGCATGGAGCTGCTGAGCCTGTATAAAATAAAATAACCTAGAGGACAAAATCTGTTGCATGTACATGCATTTTTGTAACTAGTAATCACTTTTTTTAAATACAGCCTTGAAAATGGTAGGAGTGCAAATACTCCACAATAGTCTCCCTGTATAATATGATAATGCCCTGTTTCATTTTGTTGTTGAAATCATGGGATAACAGACATGTGTAAGGGACAAATAGTTATAAGCCAGTCACTGGACAAAATTCTTTAGCTGTTGTTTCATGAGTGTGCATCAGAAATCTTGACATTTTATTTTGGTATCTAACTTTTGGTCCTTCATTCTTTTTTGCCACCTCTAGAGACAGTTTTCAAAAATCTATTAAACATTATGAGCTTTATTGGTGACCCAAACTGCAAAGTAAAGTGTCTATTTAGCCTGGTATCAAAGAAGCTGAGAAACTTAAGCCCTTGTTTTCTGAGATTACAGATAACACATAAAAATATGATTCCACAGTAACACACAGAATCACAGAATTAATTAGGTTGGAAAAGATCTCTGGGATCCCTGACTCTAACTTATAGATCAATTCTAACCTATTTTCAGAGGAAATAGGCATAAATGGCTCACTTACTGTCTATTAAAAAGTGGAGACCTGATTTCTCAAAATGTTCTTCAATGGCCTGTATGAAACATTGTGTAGTATTCAGACTGCTTTTCTTGTCCCACTGCTTTCAGAGCACACTGCACATTCTAACACCATTCTATTGACCTCTAATAACATTAAATGGACTTCAACAAGTCCATTGTTAAAATATAAATTTACATATGTTCATTATTCAAGTTGTTTATCTTGTTTGGTATATGTATAGGACATATTTATTCCTTATAAAAGATGCACTTGCAGAGTAAAAAAAATATCCATTCTCATCACAGTGTGTTTATCCTCTTATAAATTTTTAAACTCACAGGTGACAGGAAGAGATGACCAAGAGTGATGATTTACAAGAATTGTATCACCTATAGCTTCTTAAATCTTTGCTTTGACAGAAATGGGTTATATAGCCTTTTTTTACAACAATGTGTTGTACTCGTTTAGGGAAAGCATTCTGTATGTAATTTTTACTTTTTCACCCAAGGAAAGTGTAATTCTTCTGGGAATAAATTCAAGGATCTAGAGGCATACATTACCAAATACTACCATGATTCAGTGCTAGCCTGGGAAGAGAGGGTTACAGGCCCAAGAACAGCTGAGTTGCCATAGCATTCATGCTTGGAGAAAGCATAGATTTTAAGTAGAGCTGAGGCAAAGTAAAGCTTTGTAACCATCATCTATGAATAATAGGATGTTAAGCAGTCTTTAGTCTATGAAATGGCCACTGAATTCAGTCTAGTTCCCCAAATTAGTTATTTTTAATACCTATTTTCCTTGTAGATTGTAAATGTAAATAAATAAAAAATGTATATAGTCCAGTTTTTCAATGTCAAACTTCGTGTTTAGAGATCCATTTTAAAGTAAATATTCCTGCTGTCAGCTGAAGCAACCAACCAATTTCATGTCCACTGAGGCAGTTGGAATCTTTAGTGGCTTTTTGGGTAGATTTCACTGGGTTTTAGCAAATGCATCAGGTTTTTGGATTGGTTTGTATTTGTTTATTTTAATGCAGTCAGTAGTGGTCAGAACTGCTCTTCTACTGGTTTAGAGCCAAAACAATTAAACTTCAGTCAACAAGGATTTATAGTAGTCATACCTAATTTCATTTGTTAGAATCCTTTAATGGAAAAAAAATGAACTACTTTTATTGATCTGTTTTTAGCCAGAGAAATTTACAAGCAAATGTGTTTTATTAATTCATTGTCAGATGTAGTGTGTGTGTGTGTGTGTATATATATATATGTGTATGTATTTAAGACAATTGCCTGAATGTGAGTATACACATCATGGTTAAGCATGATGCTCAAAAAAGGAAAGTGTCTTTCATTTAATTTCACTTTAATGAGGAAATCAGTAACTATAGTATATATCTACATATTGTTCCATACTCTTTACTTTACAGCTCCTTCATGGATATGTCTTCCAGCATTTTACGCATGTTTTGCGCCATTTGTGTTTAACAGTGTGAAAAGATAATGCATTGCCTTATGTATTTTATCTCTGCACTTGATAAATGCAGGTAGTGCTTTTCTAATTGTACTCCAACAGTACTCTGGCATTGGTAAATTAGATGTGCAGTACATACCTGACTCAGGATACCTGGATTTTTCATCATTAGGTTTTGAAGTATAAAAAGATATTGAACTCATATTTTTGTATGCTGACAATTGTGTAGCGTTTTTTTATATACTGTATATATCAACCAAGTTTTCCTAAAGAAATTTTATTATTATGAATGTTTCTCTTTTCCTGCTAAAAGATGTGGGTTTATGTTTTCTTGTTATGTATGTATAAATGAATATACAGCACTCACAGTCATGGAGGTGTTAACACCAGTGAGAAATTTCAGATTGTCCAGAGGCTAATCAAGCTTTTTTTTCTTATGTTCTTCTCTAAAAATATATATCTCTGTACCAGAAATCTACTTTAGAAATAACTTCTACTTCAGTTTGAAAGTCCAATACAGTGCTCAAAGTAGTTGGGACATTTCTGCAAGTACTTAGATTTGGACTTTCATGGGAATATCCACAACACCATCTGTGTGTGTATGTGTGTCCTATCTGCAGTACCATACGCCAGTTTTAAAAAACTAAGCAGCCTTATTAACTTCTTTACACCCTGTATATAGTGTATGTATTTGGTTATACTTGTGTTACACTTTAAAAATGAACTTAATTTCTGCATTGAGTATTGCACATGTTTTTCAAATTAAGAATATATTTTGTAACATCTCATTTAGCACAAGAGACCATTTGAAATATTATGAGAAAGAGACTGCTTTGAAATATTATGTGTAAGTACAGCCATACACAGAATGTCTCAGTCAGCTTTTGTTTGAAAACAATCAAACTAGCAGTTCTGTGGGTAGTTGAGTTTGTTGGAAGTAACCTTTGGAATTAAAGTCCTTGGAACACGGAGTTAAATTACTTTTTCCTTTATTTTGTAAAGTGCTTCTGTAGCACACTTTGAATCAGTTACTATATTGATTATGTGTAAAACTAATACTGTGTACTTTTAGATCTATGGTTTATTTTTTTAGTTACATAGTAAAGACTGGAATGGTAACAATGTATTACAGAATGTCAGAGAGCAATAAAACCATTCATAATTTGGCCACTGCAAACCTCTTTATTTGTAAGCAAGAAGTAAATTGGGAGGGAGGGGATTGGGGGTCTTTAGCCCTTTCTGTGTGCCTGCCTAGGAATTCCACTGCAGGAGAACAGAAATTAAACTTCTAGAAATAAATGCTTATAATAAGAATCTCTTCTGCAAACCCAGGCCCAACCTACGGTCATTGCTGGTAATTGAAATATATCTTTATAACCATTAGAAAACTGAATCCTGCACGAGCAGTACTGTACTTTGTGAAGGCTGGAAGAGACACAGGCCTGAAAATTGCTTTCTGGCCCCATGGTGCCATCAGTGTTCCACGAAACTCTGAAATATCCACCATTTCTGCACTCCTTTGCCTGAGGACTTTCTGCTTACTGCTGTGTGCAAGGGTAATCTGACAAGCATAGTGTGGAGTGTTGTACTCCTTGTACTAAAAAACACCAATAAATAACTGATCCTTTAGAGGAATCTTTTGGGATGCCAGGGGATGGAGGAGTTGTGCTTTCACTGTTTCTTTTGTATGACTGAAAGCTGATGAACTATTAGACCTTGCAGAGCAGTTGTCTCTATATGAAGTGAGTTCTGATTTCTGCATGGTTGTTGTGATCAACAGATGTTCAGGCCTGAAAGGAACAGTGGAGACAGGACCAAAAGCAACTACAATTACTTTGTAAAATCCTTTTAGTTTTCCATCTTATGCAAGCAAGGAGGAAGATGTAAGTATTTCTGGATAACTAGACTTGAAAGACAGATATTTTTTTTTTCTTCTGTCTATGTATTCCTCTCTCTAATTTTTTGAAGGAAGGCAGCTTGGCATGTAAAAGTATTCAGCAGCAGAAGTGACCACAGGATTTCAAATATTCAAGGTCTGCTTTTCTACCATTACAAGTGAGGTTTATTTTTCAGTGCTCCTCATTTCTGTGATCTTGCTGCCATGAATACCTCAGAAATAAAGTCCAAAGATTCTTTTCTTGATCAGTGTACACAATGGGAATAAATAGTGCTTTGAAACAACTGCTGAGAAAGATAATCAATTACACCATGGTAGCACTTAGGTGTCCAGTAATTTTGCATCTTTCATGAGAAAGTGTTGCTATCATCATGATTTGAAAGTCAAAAAGTCTGCAAAGGCACTTGATACACTTACATGTCAAATGAGCACGGCATGAGTCCATGATTCAAAAAAGATAATACATCTTAGCCTCCCATAAAAATATGTGTTTGCTAGGCTTTGACAGTAAAGACACTTCCTTTTCAATGTTACTCATAAACTTACTTTTAGGATTTATTTGATTGCTTTGGAGGATTTTTTAATAGCTCATAATGTCATGCAGAAACAGGATAGATGAAGCTCATACTTGGCTTATGCTAATGAAGTGGAATTGCTAACAGTTACTTCATTCTTGCTTGTAGAATCTTAATTCTCTGAAACTCCTTTCCCGGATAGTTCTTGATTCCCTGCCCTCCTTCCTTATTTCCATATTAATTTTGCTCTGTGGAGCTGCCAAGGTTCTGAGGACATTAAAATGCCCTAACTGCCCAAAACAGTTTCATCCCTGCACTCACTGGCCATGTATTCTGGGCAGCATTTCAGATCAGGCCTGGGCAGCTCCTGCCAGCAGCCTCATATCCTGGGTGAACCTTGAAACCTGGGCTGCAGGTAGCTTTGTCCATAGTCCTATCTTCTGCTGTTTGTGATAGGACTTTCTGGATGGACCCTGAACCTGCATCAATATTTTGCTCTGTCTGATCATCCCTGGACTGTCAGTAGAGCCTTTTGTTTTCCTGGTCCTTTCAGGGGGAGGCCACTGCACTGTGTTCACCCACAAGTCCCAGCTTGTCCTCCTTCAGGGTGTGGACCTGCTCTTGCTGCTTCCCAGGAGGAATATCCAGTGCTGGTAGAGGTTTGTCCATGTGTAACATACTCCTGGCTTGGGTTGTCTTGAAGCAGACCAATGAGTTAGATTAATGGGGAGGTGGAAGGGGATGGGGAAATGCCCATTTCTAGTCAAAAGGTAGATGGGAGCTTCTTCCATTGATTTTAATCTTGGGACTAAGGGTAGTGTACAAAAATGTCTATATCCCTAATTTGGCAAAAAGATTTGGAAATGGATCTCCAGAATGTAATCAGGATTGGAGAGGGGGTCCAAATCCAAAAAGACACAGGGTACTTAGGGGAAGCGTAAGATAAGGCAAATGCTGAGCAGTGTAAACACAGCAGTGGAATGTCCTGAAGATCTGGCTTTAGTTTTTCCAAGTATTTAACAGAGCTGATGTTTTATAAACAGCTGCATGCCTTACAGAAGACTCAATATAAATTGTTAGAATTTTAACTTATATCTAGATTTTTTTTTAAGCTCTAGGTTTTAACTAGTCATTAATTATTTAGAGTTCTTTATCAGGGCAGGAGGGATTTAAGCATCTGTAATAAATAATCAGTATCTTTCCTTGTGAAGTATAACAGCCTCTAAAAGTAGGAGGAAATTGTACTGGATATATTCTAGGAACATAATCAGATGAAAGGAACACCAATAGGTCTTGATTCTGCTTTCATTTAAGTGAATAACCAAATTTTCATTGACTACAGAGAATGAATCCATAATACCAGCACTATTATGCTAGACCCAGACTAGCTTGAAAGGCTGTCAACATGTTTAGCTCACCTAATTAATGAAACTATTCATGTCTCGAGACAGAAAGCTTGACTGGAAATGAGAAGCAGACCACATGTAATCAATGAGGTTTTGTCATCAACCAGCCATAGAGTAGGTCTAATCAAACCAATATAGGACATGACTGTGAGCAAATGAGCATCAGCACTGTATTATCTACAGCCAGTGCATCATCACAAAACTTAATGACAAAGTATCACCCAGATTAAGACGGAAATAATGTCTGATGCTAATCAGTGCTACTCACTCATATTGTAATACATTTCAAAATATGTTGAGTGGCAGCTGAATTCAAAGTCAAGACAAAGTGAAGCTTGATTGAATGCTTAGCAATATAGTAGATACCATTCCAAAATAGGAAAATACATAAAGCTTTTATACATTAAGAAGTTGAGTAGGTGTTTGGAATTTTGACAGAACACCCTGGAAAATTAGTAGCTTGGGAAACATGGAAATAATTGCAATCATGTGCCAATTTTAAAGGACATTTGTGGGCCTGATACAGAGAGAACAGACAGGAGGCTTTCATTTCTGGACTACTTCCCATGACTTTGACAGAAGGCATTAATATTTGAAACTGTAGCATAGGACTAATTTACATTATCTGGATATTCACCACACAGCAGTCATGAGGAGAAAGAGAATCTCATTTAGTCTTAGGCCTTATATTTAAATAAACACAAATCCCCTACCTAATCATAACTCCTATTTTTAGAGCTAATGTGAGAAATAATCAATGTCTCTCTACTTTCTTCAGTAACAAAACAATATCTTAAATGAGATGTTAAGAAATTTTTCTCATTTTTTTTTAATTTAATAAAATTTATGCAGCCAGGTGAGATGCCTTTCAGAGGAACAGTAGAAGCTAATATTCCAGTCACACTGATCATATGGGCTTATTGTGCCTTCAACACCTCTCTTGATGGCCACAGTATGTTTGGAGCTCCCTGCACGAGCACTTTTCCTAGCGGTGAGCAGTCAGGCAAAGAAAGGACTCTGAAGATGGAGCTGGGACTGAAATGCTTTCTGCTGAGATTATGGTAAAAATGCACACATTAATGTTCTAAGTTCTATGATCTAAATGACCTTATAACAAAAAAACTCAGTTCAGTGTCATGAAAGTAGAATATGAGCCTTCCTGATGGTCTTTCATATATCTGACTGCCAGAAGAATAGGAGAGAGATATTCTGTACCAGCTAGAATACAAGCGGGACAACTGTCTATATTGTGTTTTAGAATGAGAAGGGCAGAAAAACAGTGGAAATTCCTACTTTCTCCCTAGGTATTCTCAACAATTATATTTGCCTTAGGCCACATTAGATCAAAAGAATTGGGGGACATATCCCTCATTATAATCTGGATTTCACTAAATTTCAACTGCTTTGAAAATTTTCTCTGAAGAAGTAGAAAATTTGATGTAAAGTGAGGAACACCTTCTACTGTTCTTCTACTGAGTTCTATTTCCATGTTTCAAAATGCTACTAATCCCTGTGAACCTCCCTTAAAACGGACTCAGTGGGGAGGACAAAGAATAAACCAGCATGGAAAATGGACTCCGCTCATGTTCAAAGGAAAGAAAATCACAGATGCTGAGGGCATTTCCAATGTGCTGAACCACAACCATTTTCTGTTTCATTCAGAATTGAAGTGTGTCATGGAGCAGGGCTGTCGGTGCAGTGTGGAAATACAGAGCTCTGACAGGTTTTTTAGGGTTGTGATACATGAAAGCAGGTCTGCTTTGAATGTGATGGGGTGAAATGAAGAAATGTGCTTCCCTTTTGCCCTTCCTGTGAAATCTGCTGTTTGCCTCCCATACAGGACTGTTTAACTATGCTTCTATGGGAAATGAGACTTTTTGTCAACCTAGATTTTAACAGTCTGTCTGCTGAAAAATAATTTGCCTTCTCCATCCTGCACCGACAGCTATGTAGTATTTCAGCTACTGCAGGACAGTAAGGAGGTGTGGTGGGACAGACCATAGGACATGTGTAGGTGGTTCAGCCTTGCACTCTTGTAAGTCCAGTGCTGTATTTCTGTATATATCCTGTATAGCTACAGCAGGAGAGATAAAGAATTGCTCCTTTTCTAGAGCACAGCCAGGCCACTGGGGTGCAGTCTTGGGATAAGCATGTTCACAGGAGTGTATGTTGTTTAGTTTGGACTATAAACTTCCAGTTCCCAGGCCAAAAACTCTAAGATTTTTATACCCTCATTTGTGTTAGATGTTATAAATGTATGTACTTGGGACCAGGCCTTTTTTGTTTCAGATTCCAGAAGCACTTAGTTCTGAGTTAGACTGCAACTTATTTGCCTACCAGCCCCTTAGGTGTACTTGGAGCAGAGCTACAGTCTCTCAGGACTTTTTTTCAGTCAGAAGGGTGGCATCTGGAGATTTTAGAGACTCACAAGCCATTTTGAGCAACACTGACATTATGGTATAGGTACTGAAATTGTCGTTATTGAAAAGTAAAATCAGAAATTGTGTCATGTTTTTCAGAGGTGACTTGGGGCTGGGTTAGCAGAGTATATACATATATATATCCAACTGGTGTTAAGATATGGATCAAAACTTTGAACTTGGATTCTGATGTGCAACCTGTCTTTTCCTCATTTAGGTACTGGTGTCAATATACACTAGGTGTCCAGATATATCTATCACTCTGAAAACAAAGCTAATTCTCCTGTCTGTTAGCAAACTCCAATAATTTTACAGTAAATGCTTAAGTTCTTCTGGTTTATTGCAAGAAAAGTCTTAAATTCTTTTTATGAGGCATTTGTATTTGGTCATAAACACAAACACTTGTTAAAATTTCTGAAGCCAAATCCAAAATATTTCCATGGTAGTTAGGCATCAGAATGCTTTTAAAAATCCCACCAGGTTATTTGCACTGTTTCTAAAGGAGTAGCTTTAAGAATCTCATCTAGATGACTAAAAAATGTAAGATGAATGAGGTAATATTCATGGTGTCATTAACTACCTTCAGAATAGAAGTGAAATACCAATTCTTATAAACAAGCTTGATCTTTCACTTATTGATCTCTTGCTTACATTTATTATTTATGTACATTCTTCATACTCACATAAAATTCCAGTATTTAACTCCACTCACTATGTATTTGTCTAATTTGGCTTGAGTCATTGTTGAGAGACCTTTCCCCTTAGCTGCCAAGTCCAGTGTAAGGCAAGTTATATTTAAATGCTTACTGGCAAAATCATCAGTTATTCAAAGATTCTGGTTTATATTCAGAACTTCCTCTTCTTTTTCTTTTAAAAATGTCCTTGAATATATGAATGTCTCAGCTAAACACCTAATGACAGGCTCTCTGACCAGCTCCCACTCACTGTGAGCCTTATTATTCATGCTGCATTTGCACTACCGTAGCTTCCCAGACACATCAACTGTCCAAAGATTTTGAAAAATTGTGCATAATCTGGAAGATCAGAACTCAAATAGGTCAGTTTTTTGTTGAAACATTAGAGATAGAACAAATTTGTTGAAACATTAGAGATAGAACAAATCCCCAACTAGTTTTCCTAGAGGATAATGAAATGCACCATAATAATCTGAAAGTATTGCTAGATAGTTGTCATATTTATGTTGTTCAGTCCTTTAGGTACTACATCATTCTTAGATCCACCTGGAAATATCACATATATTTTCCTTATCCTATTGCAGGGTTGTAACTAAGTTAGGAAAGGAGTATAGTTCATTACTTTAAAGGAATTAAGAAGCCTTTTCAGACGTAACATGCACTTAAGTATTTACTTAGGGTAAATCCTTAATTCATGGAATCTGTTCTGCTTCAACATCTGTAAAACATAAATAATACTTTTCCTTTGACCTTTAAGGTTTTCTCTTTCCTCTACATAAAAGCATTCAAATGCCGCTTCCAAACATCTCTATCCAAGGTTTTGGTACTCTTCATGCCAACCAACATTTGAATTCCTGATATTTGCACCAGTAAACTTCTGTAGTAATCTGCCTGCCTGCCTGCTTGCCGGCTTTGGGGCATGCCCAAAACTATGCAAGTCTCAACCACAACCTAGTAATCTATTTAACTTTTTTAAAACCACAAAGTAGACATTCTCCTGAATATTTCATTAGCAGAAGCTTTGTCAGAATACAAATGTCAGACCAGAGCTCACACACAACCTTGAAATTGAGGTAGTATACCCAGGTCATCCTCCAGGGAATTCAGCCCACAGGTGTGTATTGATTTTACTATGAGTAAAGCACTATATACAGTTCCATGAACATGGAAGAGGAAGATCTGTGTCCTCTGGACTTTCTGGGGAATCAATAACTTTTCAGAAGCACCACCTGAGAGAGGGGCTGCAGTAATGAATCACTCTGTTTTTTGGCAGAGGCTTCTAGGAACAGCTGAGCCCCAATTACTTCACCACATAACTATAGATTATTCCTATAATAAGGGCTTTCATGGACCAGACCTGCCAAGTCAGGCACTTGTCAATACTCTTCAGGCTATTAGGTTAGTTTTTGTTCTGAAGCTATCGAAGGAGAAGCTACGCAATTTGCTGAGTCTATAATTCTGCTGGTGATAATTAACTCTGCTTTGCCCTAAATGTTCCAACAAATGAGCAAGGTGCAAAAAAAGAAAAAAAAAGTTCAGCAATATTTCTGTATTCTGTCTACATAGTGAGTAAGAGAAGTAAAGTTTTACATCAGTGTACTAATTATTTAGCATGGTCTCATTCTCTAAGCATACAGAAGCTTTTTTTTTCCTCAAGTACCTTGAAATTAAATTAGTTAGGACTTGGCAAGGAACAAAAGAGCAGCTGAGGAGAAGGGGGAGGGAAAGGTAAGTAAGGTAAGATGAGCAAGGTCTTTAGACAGAGACCATGCTCAAAACTCAGATCCAATGGCAAAACCTCTTTTGGCTTCAGGTGCCTCTAAATGAGCCTTCATTTGAATGACAAGATGAGAGAAAGCTCTCAATCTGACAAATGAAACTACTAGAATGATCAGAATGGCAGTATCAAACATTTCCAAGTTCAGTTCTCACATTTCATGGGGCTTGGAACCTGAGCAAGTACGCAGAGCATTGTATATTCAGGAAAAAATTGATTTGAATAGGGTCTGGATTGAATTCAGGGTGACCCTTTTCTCAAAAAATTTGCTCAGATAATGGCTTTGTAGTCTTACTATGATTTGGGCTGATTAAATTTTATAAACTGTAATTTTGTAATTCTGCAGCTCCAGCCAAAACTTAGGTAGAAATTTCAGTATGGTTGGCTTACAAATGCAAAAGCAAGTGACGGAACAAAGAAATGTGAAAACCATGAACTTTTGTGTATTAATTAAAACTTTAATTCCAGGTTTGGGGGGGGGGGCGGGGGGGGGTGCTGCTTTGCTTATGTTTCCTTTCTGTTTTTTTCCCCAGTAGATTTTGTATAACATCAAATAACTTTACCTGCTGGAAACAAAATCCAACAACTCTTTTGTTTTCACAACTTTTGTGATAAAGAAGATATTGAGAATCTCCTTTGAGACAAGGACTATTGACTACTGAAAATCTTGAATTACTAAGTATCTGGGATTGAAATTACGGAAACTGTACATAGGACTGGCATTGTTCATTTGAAGTGCATTCCTGTATTTTTAGTGAAGCATTTAAAATATCAAGGGTCACCCCTTCTAGAAAAAACCATAGAGATACCTTTTCATTGTTGCACAGTATTTTCAAAATTCTCAGACATGTCTGCTCCTACAGATTCCACTTCCTGAATGAAGTTTCCTTGCTTAAATTTCAAGCTTAAACTAAAATAAACACATGAATAAAAATCTACTTCTTACAGTTTTTTATTTCAATGGTTGCAAAAGGAACTAATGTGAATGGAAGCACTTGAGCTGTCACATCTTGTTCCACATTCCTAGAGGAATTTGCAGGATCTATATTCAAGTAAGTTGTATTAGTTAAAGTTTCTTGCTACCTATTAGAAAAAAACTCAAGACTGGCATCTTAGAAGCTGTGAACAGGTTGAAAAATCATTGTAACTTGTCATTTGAGCAGACTTGCTAAGCATTTAAATAAAGCTGTAAGATGGAAACTGCATCAATAGTTTCAGCTTTTCAGACTCTATTCGGGAGTGACTCCTAGAGCTGAACATTGGCTAATGAATACCAGAGCTCTGCTCTTTAGAGACAGCCACATGCATCTGAGTTAGATTGGTGTTATTGCCTCTGGAATGGAAAGGGCCTCAATAGATTAGGGAGTTTGCCATTCCAGTGGTTCCAGAGGCAAACACACCATCCTTCTATGGATTTCCTTTTGTGCAGTAAAAGTGTTAAGCAAAGCTATTTCTACTTGGCTCTATTGAAGCAGCAGAGAAAGGGGTAGGTAGCTTAAAGAGTAGGTGTGCTTGGCTCTGACTCATTAATGTCTCATGTAACTCCAGTTTTACTATACCTTGTTGAAATACTAGTCATGGCACTTATCCAGAATGTCAAGATGTTTGCTTTGGATGGAATTTATAACACAGAACCAAATCTGGATTTCAGCATGGTCCATGGCCTCTTACTGGATGCAGGAATACTTTGCATGGCTTTGCATATCTAAATGGAGAACTCAATCAAAAGCTGCTTAAGCCTTGAGTGAAAAGGAATGAGATTTAGGCCCCTGAATGCTTTTATTTCTGAAAACAAACCATATCAGCTGAGTTCATGAGTCTCTGCAGGGCTGTGTTTTAAAGAGTCCAGAGTATTTTACCATAAGCTTTCATATTTAGGTCTGTAGCAAAAAAGCTTCTTGAGGAAAGGCTTTTTGCAGAATGATGGCTATGGACATAAAACCAAGCTACAACTATGTCTGCCAGGTTTTTCTGGTAAAATGAGTCACTGTCAATATCACATCTTGCATCTGTGTTCTGCTCCGTATAAAGTAACAACACTTTGAATACTCTTACTGTAAAGGCTTTTTTGCCAGACAGAAGGTAGGATTTTTTTGATACTCTATTATTTTGTTAGCTTTGTCACATTGAGAAGAAGGTTTCTATTTTTTATTTTAAAAAACCTTCATTTTCTAGAAAATATACATAGTAATAGAAAAAAATAATGCTTATGCAGGTTTTTATGCATGATACTCTTTTACAGAACAACTCCATATACTCTAGAGATCTTACAAGACAGCAGCATATGCTCATTATGACCAAATTTTGAGGAGTACTGATAAAGAGAATTTCCATTGATTTCATCAATATCCCTACAGCAGACAGTTCCATCTTGGTGAAAAACTGAACATGAAGATATAAGGCATATTGTCTTACTGAGAGACCTCCAAATTCAATTGGTACAAGAAATAATGTAATTAAACGTTACAGTGTAAAATATAAACAAGTATAACAGAAGAATAAACTCAAATAATAAAGTTTTCTATCAAGCAATCACAGAAATGCATCCTCTCCTCCAAAATAAGATTTTTCTAGAACAGGCCTCATTAGGTTGTTATTGTATTGATTTCTCTAAAGGACAGTTCTATAAAGAACAGCTCATTGTGCAAAATATTAGCCCTAACTTTTTTTCTATATATTGCCAAAATGAGTCCAAAGCCTTTCATGAAGAAAGCTGCCACCTTATATGTTTGAGGTCAACAACGGGACAGAATCAAACTAGGATGAAAGCTGTTTCTGCCAAACTTTAAAACAATTTGAGTACCTTTGTAATGTGTTTTGCTTTATTTGGGATTTTGTTTTAAAATATTTTAGCATTTTCAAACTTTGCCTTACTTCATATCATAGTTAAGTGATGGGAGTGAAGACGTGTACAAACTGTAGAGAGCACAGCAGAGGAAGACAGGGCTGGAGCACATGGCAGACAAGGTGAGGTTGAAGGATTGCCACTTAGTGTGAGGAGGGGGTTGCAGAAGAAAAGCCAGATTCTTTAGATAAGTTGAGTTGAATCACAAGATGTGATGGTCACAAGATAATATATGGGAAATGCAGTGTGATTAGTGTTACAGGAAAAAACATGCATCGCCTTAACCCCTGGCACATTCTGCCTCAAACAGGCTCTAAAATCCTGGAGATCTTCAACACTTAGCTGGAAAACCATAAACAATTTGATCTAACTTTGAAGGCAGCATGGCTTTCATGTCCCCTCTGACCTGAATTACTCTGGCTGCTTAATCAATTGCCACTAGATGAAGCCCTCAGCCACCCACATGACCCAACACTGGTGGCAAGCTGATCAGTACAAGCTGTGGGTTGTAGATTCCACAGGCTTCCTGCAGGTGCTAGATGTCGTGAGCCACAGTCTCAAATGTCTGCCTCTCAAAACTCTTGCTAGGAGGGTTACACCAGCAGTATTCAAGTGGCAACAAGTGGCACTGCTCCTCTGGATTCAAACTTTGTCTTTGTGATGGGAAGCCTGGCTAGAATGGTGTCAAACTGCTCAGTGGTTGGATACCTGGGTTTCAAAGACCTGTTGTTGCAGAAAGTTTACTGTCTACATAGCAATGGCTCATCCTCTGCAATGGTGGAGACTCAGAAAGACAGATAGACTTCAAATGGCATGGACTCCGGAGCAGGAGGAGGAAGAGGCAGGAGCAGGCAGCAGTTACTTCTGCACTTCAGCTGGCAGCTGTGGATACCTCTGGCTGTGCTGCTTCCCTGATGCTTTACAGGTGCCACATGAGCAGCCTCTGTGCAGGTGTGAAGAGATGCAAGGTAAGGGGTGTGCCAAGCTGCGCTGCAGCTGCTTGGCAGAGTGGATGAAGCCAGGGTGCTCAACAAAGATCTAGTCTTTAACTTGACCTTCCCATAAGTAGTTGGGCTCTTTGCCCTTTTATGGATCCCAGAGATAATGGAGACACATATTTATGGTTCTTTCCATGCCAAGAATGTGAATAATGCCACTTATCCAATTATTGCTATTGACTTCAAATGTGTGGTGAATGTGTCAGCAATTTCATTTAACTGTCAGATAAAAGGAAAAAAAAATTGAATATAATAGTTTCTGGTTAAAACTATTAGATGACAAATAAAGTAGAAAGGTGAATGCCATTTTGAAACCAATACCACATTTTCAGGACTTCTTGAATGTTCCTGACATCTACATGGGAGCTGAGAGATTTCATTTTCTGTAGTAAATACACTTAGAAAAAGCATAACAAAGAGCAAAGTAGGAGGAACAGGGCATTCCAGACTATTAACTATAGTCAAGGACAATCAAATAGTTCCCTACAGTAGTTACTTGAACAATGAATATAGCATGACTTTTTGACTAAGAAGTCAGAATATCTCTACTATAATAAAAGTTTCAACCCAAGAGCAAACAAAAAAAAAAGAACTGTAACAAATCTTCTAAGTTTTAGGCCTGGATGAGAGATGAAGAACAGAATCCCAAACCAGAGCTTTAAAAGAAGATAAGGTATACGTATAAATATAAAAAGTATTTGAAAACTTAGTTTTCTTTGCTGCCAATAAAAATAGTTAACAGGATTCCTCATGGGAATCCAGAGATGGAAATCTGGCTAAAATATAACCTCCTCATTAGGACTGGAAGACTCTGCTTCCTCCCTTTTTAGAAGGGTCTTTGTATTCTATTATTAAATTTTCAATAGGCGACTGAGATATGGATGATAAAGTATACATGTTTTCATCCAAACAGTGTAGCAACCAATGACAGCACAATGATTCAATGAAACTTAGAGAGCCAAGAATAAGCATTGTTTTCTTCTCTCTTAACTGTCTAAATATTCTAAAGACAAATGTATTTTTTCTAAAAAAAGTTGGTTTACTGTAAGTACAGTTTTCTGTTAAATCTTTTTTCCACCAGAACCCAAGAAATTTCTTTTTTGTTTGCTTGGTTTTTTTGTATTTTTTGTGCAGTCTTTCACACTGCAAATCATAAGGAATATATTTCATATGTTACAGATATGGCTGAGTTTGCCTTTGAACCACAGAATGGCTTAAAGGATGTCTCAAAACCCTTTTTAGCCCTAATTTTCAAAGTTGTTACGACATTCTAGCATGAACCTGAGCTTGCCCTGACCTACAGCCTGATAAGGAAATACAGTCAATGTTAATGTTGTGTCATCTGGGGGGTCGCACATCTGCTGGCATCAATAGAAAAGAAAAGCTCATTCTTTACTTTGAATGTTCGAAGTTCTACCTTGGAACTGACAGTATCTGGTCATTTAGAACAAACATAAAAAGTTAGTTCAAAAGTAAACATTACAAGAAAAGTGCTTTTTTAGACTTGAGCATAGTAATTTTGTTTTGTTGTAGTTTGTGTTAAAGTTATACAAAATAGAAGTCAAGCATGAAGATACACACTTTTGTCTGCTATATGTAAGAATGGCATTATTGAAATCAATTAAACCATTTCTGTCTGCTCCAAAATGTTATTTCATCTTAAGCACTTTGTAACACAACTGTGTGTGCATTTCAGGAGTAAAAATTACTGTCTGCCATGGCTTTTGGGAACATTTTTGCTGTCTTACCTACCAGGCTTTTGCATAAATTGTGCAGTATATAAGATCTAAATATAGCCAAATGGAGATTAGGGGGGGAAAAAGAGTATGGAAGGCTTACCTTGTGTGAAAGTTGTAATTGAAAACAGAAGGAACTGGGAAGTTCCTACTCACATTCTGTTGTAAATATTAATAATAGTTGCCCTAGCCAGTGAAATATGGAGACTTTTCAAATTAACTGTATTTTAATGTTATTTTTTCAAGGCACTTCTAATCAGACACAGAATCTTGTATTTTTTTCTCTCTTCTTTTTCATTGCTCAGGCATCATAAATACAGCCATATATACAGACACATATGTACATATGTACACATGTGTATATAAACGGATGTGTGTATGCACATATTTAAATATGACCTTTTCTTTTGCATTTGCCTTGGCTATTTTCTTTTCCATTAGTCCTGTTGTCCTGTTGTCTGTGGCCTGGTCTCACATTTCCCAAGATGCAGATCACTCAGCTCCTCATGACTCTGTATTCATGAAGCTACAAGTTCTGTAAAGTTAAGCACATATATAAATACTTCCAAAGAACAAGGACTTGGTTGTCTCTAGGACACCTAAATGTAAACATCTGGATATTACTTCTATTTAATTTTGCAATTTCTATGGCTTCTATAACAACAAGGCTAACCTAATTGCCTATGTGATCCTACTGGCCTTGACTCCCCTATTGGATACTGGAAATACTGTGCATTACATGTAATGTGGATTGCCACTGAATTGTGGTAGGCAATTTCTATCTCCATGCCTTTGTATTTTGCCGTGTGTCTAGGAGTTTCTAACCATTCTGAATTATGTGAATCTTTTCCTGACCAAAAAGTTTGTTCAATTTGTCATCACTTTTTAATAATGGAGTTTTCCTTCTCATCTGTAAATATGCTTAGGATGTTTTATATATTATGTTATGTCAGGTGTTTTTTTTTTCAAACTATCACTTGTTGTCCAGATGCAGAACTTGTTTGGCTTTGCTATTTAACACCCCCACAAAAGCAAAATCTGCCACTAAAAGCATTAGATCTGTTGAAACTTCATATATGTCCATTTTTATGTCTTTTAATAATGTTTTCCTTGCATAGAGAACACTTGCCTTAAAAGATTTTAACGATTTTTAAATTAACATATATGCACATTACAGGAAATTCATACATGACCAATGAAGTTGGAGTGAATAAATAGTTACAAATTTTGTCCATGTTATTTGTTGAAATAACTACCCAAAGGAGACACTGAAACTATTTAGTAGTTATTTCTAGAAGTTTTAATCCCACTTGAAAGAAAAATCTTTTTTTTTAATATGTCCTATGATTCACCTTTCCAGTTCTGATATTTATCAGTAATCTTCCACCAAATTCCATAAGCTAGTTATTGTTTTGCATTAGGTTTATACTGTATTCTCTGTCATACTCCTCAAATTCCTACCTTTATTAACCTCAGATAGGACCTTTGTCCACAGGAATTCTTGATATATGTGTAAGTGTAAATCATTATTATATGTGTCAGTGGTAATAATACTACTTAGATAAAACCCTTCTAAGGAAGGAAGCTGAATTTGGTCAGGAGCTGGAATGCACTCTTAACCTCACAAAGACTTTGTGCAGCAATCTAGTATCTTCTAGATCATTTGGCATTAAATCACGTCAGATTAATTCTCAAGCTGCAAATCGCTAGTTCAATCTTCTGAAGCCCATTTAAGGTTTTGGATGAGCATCCAAACCTGGTGCAGCCTGATCTAAATTAGTTTGTATGAGCTGATGAGATCACAAAACAACAAGAACTACTGTTCATTTCTGCCACCATTGTAAAAAATACAATGACCATACCAAGGAAGGCCACAAGGACTTGATAATTACCTTAAATAATTAAATATGCACATATGCATAATACCATCTCAATGGCTGAAAGTTGCAAAAAAGAGTACTCATTTGCAGTAGAAAACGATGACAATAGCTGTTCACTGTGAATATGAAAGCTCATGCTGACTGCCAGATAGAGAAAAGAGGGAGACATAGGGCAGAAAAAGTTTGTGGGGTTTTTTTTTGGTTTTTTT